>CAJDSM010079551.1:0-14166 GCA_903981925.1 Ostrea lurida
ATGGTGGGTGCTACCCCATGGGGGATTCCGGACGAGGAACTGCAAAAACCCTAGTTCTCGCATCACGGCAGGTGTGGCCATGGTAAAATCCCTCTCCTGCCTTCAAAAGCATGAGCGCCTAGCACAGGCCTAAATTTTAAAGCCCTTTCATCGCGGCAACGGTGACGACACCCATGAGTTGAATATTCTCAAGCGGGACGGTTTTAAAACGATATACAATCAATCAACTACTGATTAAAATGCGCTACATTCTCGCGCCAATTTTCATCTGGATGAAACAAACACTAATATGTTCTTAGATACTTATGGTTAACACCGCGTTTTCTCAAAAGCAGAAGTAAATTATAACATGCAAGCCACTGAACATGATTACTTCAGCGGGAGAAAAGTCGCTTCGCCAATGTTGGGCGGAAAGGATTTTCTTATATCTAGTCTGCCCACAGCAAATTTTGCTCCGCATTGGCGACGGTCCGTGGGCGAAGTGGTTATCCACAACACTTGTCCTTAAGTCAGGGTTCTCGATATAACGACAAGAATCTGCGTAATGATCACATTATTTTGATTGGGTCAGCACATGTTTTTATAAAAAACGCGATGATGGTCTCTAAGGACGAGTCCGCGGACTCCGTCTGAGGACGCACGTCCCTAAATATCGGTCAGAAATTCAGAGATTTCGAAAGTTTGGGATCAGATCTAAGAAAACTCTCATTCGGTCTCAAGAAGCGAAAGTGATGAAACACCCAATTTTGATATACCGAGAAAACTTTTTAGTACGCTAATGTGGACATTGTTTTTGAGGTGTATTCATTAGAATATCTACGTTGAGTGATTTTAATCCTGTTCTGCTTTTATACGATGAAATTAAAGTACTACCACTTCTTGGATAGCCATCTTAGGGTTTTTTACATTGTATATACTTTTCTATTCATTTACTGCACATAGAAAGACATTTCTTTTGTTTCAAAAATTATTTGTTTTGATGCGAAGTGTACTAGAAATAAACGGGACTCAGCCTTATTGTTCTGGGACTCATCAAATTTATCTTGGCGGACGCAACCTTTTCCAAAAATCGTGATGATCTCCGGACGCAAGTTTTAAAAATCCTAGTGAGAACCCTGCTTAAGTGAATTAAAAGAGAAAATAAAGAGTAACAAACACACAGCCTATTGGACAGTGGAAACATAGCTACATCAAAACAGTCCTTACACATACAGACAGATGGACAGACAGACTGAAAGTCTGCATCAAAATGTAGTCCTTACACAGACAGACAGATGAACAGACAGATGGGCGGACAGACGGAGAGACTAAAAAGTGGAAACCTACATCAAAACAGTCCTTACACAGACAGACAGACAGACTGAGAGCCTGCATCAAAATACAGTCCTTACACAGACAGACAAACGGACGGACAGACAGACTGAAATCCTACATCAGAATACAGTCCTTACATAGACAGACAGCAAATGGACAGAGAGAAAGACTGTCTGTCTAATGACAGACAAAGAAAACCTACATCAAAAGCCGGTCCTTACAAAGACAGACAAACGGATGGACAAACAGAAAGACTGTCTATTGACAGACAAAGAAAACCTACATCAAAAGCCGGTCCTTACATAGACAGACAGACAGACGGATGGACAAACAGATGGACTGTCTAATGACAGACAAAGAAAACCTACATCAAAAGCCGGTCCTTACATAGACAGACAGACAGACGGACGGACAAACAGACAGACTGTCTAATGACAGACAAAGATTTGACATACATCAAAAGCCGGTCCTTACATAGACAGACAGACAGACGGACGGACAAACAGACGGACAGTCTAATGACAGACAAAGATTTAGCCGGTCCTTACCCAGTGCGCGGAGAAGTAAAGGCACACCAGCTTTCCCTTCAAGCTCTCTAAGGCATCCACTTCTTTTCTATCACTACAGAGTAATCTCCCCTGAATCACTTCGTTGAACTTTTTTGGTCTCCATGGAAACTCTTGACCATCCTTGTCATTCATTGCACATGAATATCCTTCACACGTAATCACCTTGCCCGTTCCGCTGTCAATCAATACAAACTTAGGGATTCCCTGCACCCGGAATTTCTTGGTCAATTTGGCCTGTAAAAATACAAGTGTGGCTGTACTCATTATAGCGACACCAATTATGATGAAAGGTCACCCCCCACTTTGGGTACAAAAAATTTGGTCACATAAAAATTATCTCCCCTAGATAAAGGAGCACTCTAATCTCCATTTTTTCCCTCTGATACAATTACAATCAAGTATCAATTTAAATTCTTTACAAGAAACCTCTATTACACAATAATGGCTTTATGCTCTAAACTTACATAAGGTAACAGTTGCTTTGAGATTTAAGATGTTGTATAAAGGATATTCTATTTCAACAAGAATGTTGATCCTATTATTTGATTGAATTCCCCTATGGTGGTTTAAAGGTAGATTTATCTTTATTGAAACAAGCTAAAAGAATATACACATTGCAGTGCAAGCCTGGCATTACTATCAGATTGAAGGATGTTCCTTTTATCTCTGTTCAGATCTAGAAAATCTTTAGAAGCTGCATAGTTTCTGGGTTTTTAAAAAAGTTAATTTAATTCTTTATCAAAGTGTTCTAATTATGCAATACACTACATACATGTAATTTCTGACTCACTAAATACTGAATTATTAAGGAATCATCTAGCTGTCAATACGTGAAAGATAAAAAAAAAAACAAAAAAAAAACATTAACATATTAAAATCACATGGAGACAATTTTATAGATCCGTCCCACCTTTTTCTTCGGATCAAATGGCACCGCCATCCATGGCATTGAGGAAAAATACTCCTTAAAATTTGTTTCATCCTTATCCCAACTCACAAACACAATTTCCAAATTGTCGCCTGATTTTTTCACGTTTTTGTACAAATCGATTAGGACCGGCGTGAAGTTACGACACGGGGGGCACCAATGCGCCGAGAAGTACAGGCCCACCACGCGCCCGTCCCCGCACAGTGACCCCACGGGCACCTGCTCCAGCGTGTCCCCCGTTTGACGGAGGACATGGTCGCCCAGTAGAGCCTCTAACTTCTTAGCCATGTCGACATTGAGAGACAGACTCCTTGATGCACCGTGCCAGAATGTAATGTGCTTTGTTCTAAAATTAGATTCTCATTTCGACGATCGAAATTGACATGTGTAACCGCGGCAAATTCAAATTCTCGTTGAAATACAAATACGTAATGCACTTCTGTGTTTTTAAAATCAGATTGTCCAGGCCGTGGACTAGGACCATTCTTTATGATTATATAATTTATGAATTTGTGTTAAGTAACGTTGTAATTAAATGCATACATGTATGTACTAACAATTTTTGTCCACAATTTAAGTTAGAGTTACATAATTCTAAAGGAATTTCTTCTCCCTTTGGAATATACTTGCTCCGAAGAGAACTTTAATATTTTCGTAGGAAAAGGAAAACCCAGGGAAAACCCCATTGAAATTCTCATACACATCTACATGTAATAATGGCGATGCGAAATATCGTATTTTCTGAACGTGTCACAGGCCTCTGTAGATGACCCATTTCTATTTTTTAATTTTTCTCAATGACATTACATTCAAACTTCTGAAAACATGTGCTTTCTTTATATGTGTAACAGATTTTCCCTTATGCCAGTAGGAGGAATAAATGATAGGAACACCTGTTTGGGTTCTGGACAAGACGTCGAAGATTTATTTATTGTCCATGGAGATATCAAGAAAAACCATGGGCGGATCCAGGAATTCTTGGTTAGGGGGGGCGTGTATTTTTTTTTTCAGAGGCAGGGTCTGGGGGCCGCCTTAAGCCCCCAGTGGGTCCAGGGCAAGTCCCTGGTGGGGGTCCAGGGGGCGAAAACCCCCGGAAGCTCCTGAACTTTAGTGATTTTAGGGGTAAAATTTAACCATATAATCAGCCCTCATAGGTGAAGTTACACCCTCTCCAAGGCCTAATCCGAGATTCCTCTGACTGTTAGAGTCAGAGGAATCTCGGATTAGCCCCGCTTTTATATTATGACATGTGCGGGGTGAGAGTCAGAGCGCACTCCATATTGAAAAAGTGGGGAATTCAGCGACACCAGCTGGTGTGCTGCTCTGCCTTCCTTTTACAACTTTGTTTCCTGGATCTATCTTTCAGGACGCGAGGATTAAGTCATCGGAATGATTATTCTGGCAAGTAAATTCATAATTATATACGATGCTATCGCCATATAAACGACCCTAACACTGACAAATCAAGCCTCAGTTCGAATTAGGTCGCTTCCTCGCATTCCGATTTCTTTGTGCATGATGTTCAGCACATAAACACACAAAATTCCAGTTTTAAACGGCGATAGCATCGTATTAATTATGATTTACTGCAGAATAATCATCCGATGACTTAATCCTCGCGTTCCTGGAAGATAGATCCAGGAAACAAAGTTGTGAAAGGTAGGCAGAGCAGCGACACCAGCTGGTATCGCTGAATTCCCACTTTTCAATATGGAGTGCGCTCTGACTCTCCCCCGCACATGTCATAATATAAAAGCGGGGGTTAGAGTCAGAGGAATCTCGGATTATCCAAGGCCGTAACCAGGACTTTCCATTTGGGGCGGGTGGGGCGTAGTGCCAAAGACTAAGGTATAGGATTTAAAGGCTGCTAGTCAGGTCCACAGCTGGTCCAGGAATAACCTGGTAGTGGGGTCCAGGGGGCGAAGCCCCCGGAAACTAAGAAATTTTAGCATTTTCATTTGCGTCTGGGGGTGTTTTAAGCCACTAGAGGATCCAGGATGGTCCTGGTAGGGGGTCCAGGGGGGGGGAAGCCCCCGGAAGCTGAGAAATTTTAGCATTTTCCATTGCGTCTGGGGGGTGTTTTAGGACCCTAGAGGATTCAGAATGGGCTCTGGTAGGGGTCTCAGGGGCGAAGCCTCCAGAAGCCGAGAGGTTTAGCATCTTCAGTTTAAATGGGGGGTGCACGGCCCCAGTGCCCCCTGGTTACAACCTTGCTTTCTTACAAGCTAATGACAGCAGGTAAATTATTGACCGAGATATTTGCACATTTAAATGTGTAATATATATCCCGATACCCTATCTTTGAAAATTTTAGGGGGGAGGGGTGTCTGTTCGCGCACGCCCCCTCTAAATCCGCCAGTTATCGTGCGCGCTGCGCTGTCTCTCTCTCTCTTTATCCTCCATCACTACCCCTGCTCTCTCTCTTCTCTCTCTCTCCTCTCTCTCTCTCTCTCTCTCTCTCTCTCTCTCTCTCTCTCTCTCTCTCTCTCGTCTCTTCTCTCATCTCCTCTCTCTCTCTCTCTCTCTCTCTCTTCTCTCTCTCTCTCTCTCTCTCTCTCTCTTCTCTCTCTCTCTCTCTCCTCTCTCTCTCTCTCTCTCCTCTCTCATCTCCTCATCTCTCTCTTCTCTCTCCGTATTTTTGTTCTTACCGCGCTGTTCAGAGCCTTGCCTTCCATCACAGTAATTAATTGTGCCAGAGACTTGGCTACGTACCCCGAGCCCTTCTTTGCTATTCCTAGATGTCTCCCGCTCTCTCTTAAACCCTCGTGATCCTGCGAGCTCTTCTCTTTACCCCCACACGTACCTCTCCGCTCCCCTCCTTCCCGTCTTCCCCTTATTCTCTCCATCCTCTTTTTTTCTCTCTCCTCTACTCTCTCACCTCTCTTCTCTATTTTTCTTTTTTTTTTTAGGGGGGCGTACGCCGTACGCTTCTTGAATCCGGCCTGAAACCCTATAACAATGGTTAACAATTTAAGTATAGAATAAATAAAACATGAATACTATAAATCACATAAATTACTGATGTACAACCATATATACGATTATAGTATTACATGAGCGATCTGTAATCAAGGGAGATAACTCTTTACATGAAAATACCACACAATAATTCTCCCAAGTTCTATAGACTTTAACTTAATAAAAACTTTACAATAATTATCAGAAATAATATGTATTAACATTATCAATTATTGAGTTTAAATAAAACCATGGTTAGCATACCATTCTATGGGAACGAGCTGTATCTCTATTTGAAACAATTTCCAGATGAACTACATGCAAGTACCAAAATTGTCTGATCGTAGAAATTAATTACAATATCTATAATCTCTGGACTAGTATAACAAATATTTACGCTTAAAAATATATCACAGCGAGACAAATTATATACATTACTATCATAGATATTTACATTATATAAGTCTCACTCTCACTGATCATTTACTCTGGAATGTGCTTATAAAGGAATTTATGCAAAGTTATAGATTTTACATTTAGTAAAGAATTAAAGAAAGATTAGCATTAGTAATAAATTATTAACTTACCAATCTAGAGGAAAATGTCGGTTTCAAAGTCTGCTTTGTCAAAATGTCAAAAATACTCATATACAACTTCCTAGCTCAGAAGCTCAACCAAAGACTGACCACTAACAGAGAACATTTGGAGGGAAAAACTCCAAGACCAATCCAAAAGAAACAAGACAAACTAAAACACCAATGAAATTAAAAGACACACACAGACATTTGGGCAGAATATAATTATACACCCCAGGCCATTACACTGGGAAACTGACCAAATTTAACGCTTGACTGCAGGTTTAAATTATGTTACCTTGTGTAATGATTTTATTAAACACAGTCAATTCATATGTGTCTGAAATAAATGATGCTATATACATATACTATATTAGTATACCATATCATATTATACCATTACATGTATAATATGAGTCTGTCACATATGGATTAATGTACTAAGTCTGCAGAGAAAAATGTAGGCATTTGATTGGACGACAAGCCGTTACACTGAGGCCATATTCCCTGTCAAGAATAGATTGGGATACAAAATGGCTCTTCCATAGTTAACCGGCCTCGTAAATGAATCGTTACGTTTTGCATTTATCCATCATTATAGTTTGGAGTATTCTCAAAAATTATTTGTAAAAGTACATTTTACTTACTTTGATAATTATTACCAAAACTCCCTCATGACGTAATAACAATAATACGGTTGCGTGTTTGTAAACAAGTTTACCGTTTGTGACGTCATAGTTGAGACGACTGCACCATTTGGTTTTAGGCTAATATAAACGTTGCGTGCATAGATTTCCACAACTTTTTCACATTAATGCAATGTTACAATTTAAGAAATAAATACAATTGTTCTTTTAAATTATTAACTGAAATGCCGGATAAATGTTGTACATAATAATAAATCAAGATTTTCTTCACTCAACTTTCCTTTTTTCCTCAAGAGTCCTGCCCCTCTAGCTCTTTGATTGTTCAATTTTCAAATGATCGCTCTGCAGTAGTACATATTCGTATATAGTGGAACACACTTGAATCTACACTATAAAATGGTGCTTCCATGTTTATTTGACAAACTCTACACTTGCAGTTTTTGAGAAGAAGACATTAAAAAGAGTTTTCCCTATATAAATCTATGTTAAATTTCGTCCCTATTGTGGCCCAGTTCTTACCCTTCACTATATAGAATTATTCCACTAACTGCATGGTACTTCGATCGCTTTGAACAGTGAGTGTGCAATGTTTTCATATCATGACTTCCATAATACTTGACCGATTGGCCGTTTTGGTCTAATTAGAATGAATAACTGTTTTGCATAACAAACGCACTATCCGACAATACCACCGGTAGCACTGACCAATCGCATTTGAGTGACTGGTTACGAGAAATACTATATAGCATTTTCTAGCACATGGTCACGCTACATTTCATTGAATCAAAACAGCCAATCGATGAGTAATATGGTAATCGTGATGTGAAAATCTGGCATGCTTACTGAAGCGAACTATCACGCTGTTACTTGAATATTCTATAATGATGCTTTCTATTAATTGACAACTTCTACACTTGCAGTTCTTGAGAAGATTTTAAAAAAAAAAAAATTTCCCAATATAAAACCTACATGTACATCAAACTTTGGCCCCCTATTGTGGCCCCATCTTAGCCATGCAGGAGACCACCATTTGAACAATCATGAGTCCTACACTTTGTAATGATTCTTCCATATGAATTTACACTCTGTGCATTTACTGTTCTTGAGAAGACTTTTTTAAAAGTTTTTTTCCTATCAAATTTATGTTAAACTTTTGCCCCCACTGTGGCCCCTCCTGCTCTTTGGGACCACCGTTTGAACAAATTTGAATTAATACCTCTATCAGGATGCTTTAATATAGGTTTGTTGATTTTTGGCCCAGTGGTTCTGGAGAAGATTTTCCTTTACATCAGCATATAGTAAAACTTCGATCCCCTATTGTAGCCCACTCTACCCCGGGGGCTGATTTGAACAAACTTGAATCTACCACATATCAGGAAGCTTTCGGGTAAATACTAGTATCCACTCTTCTGGTCAATGGTTCCCTGAGGTTGATTGATTGTTGTATATTGTTAAAATACGTCCCGCTCGTCAGTCGAAGAATTTTTCCACTCATGGAGACATTGTTGATCCAGACCATCTTCATCTCTTCTCTCGAGAGTTTGTAACAATATTATATAGTTATATGGATTCTTGGCAGGGTATATGGACTCATATTCCGTGCAAAGTTTAATATTCTCCCGAGCCGCTAGGCGAAGGGAGAATATACACTTTGACAGGAATATGAGTCCATATACCCTGCAAGAATCCATATAACGAATATGTACTACTGCAGAGCGATCAATTTGAAATTGAACAATCAAAGAGCTAGAGGGGCAGGACTCTTGAGGAAAAAGGGAAAGAATTGAGTGAAGAAAATCTTGATTTATTATGTTCAACGTAGAACTGTACTATTAACTTTTATTCCTGATGTTTGACAGTATGTGTCAATAATTTTAGAACATTTGCTATTGATTTGGTACCAGGAATCGGTATTAATGCATCATCAACATGTTGCGGGGGTCTAATATCTCTGTTTATGAAGATATTCGTGCCTTATTTCAATTGTTCAATTTCAGGCCAGGGACATTACTTGTATTTACGAAAAGGAATATCAATTAGGAAAATTGACACCATTGTCATCATCCATTATCTATTCGACAAGTTTAAAAACACCCAACCCATTATTTTCTATTTGAAAAACGAGTACTGCTATTTCGTAAAATATGTTTATCCCTTTGAAAAAAAAAAAATTCTGAAGTCGATTCATTTACAAAGTCAAGAAATGAAAGCCTAATTCCAGGATAATTTCCTTTACAATATTTGAATTAGCCCACTGAAGCCTTCAGATAGTATTGAAATGTCAGTTGAAAGTTTCAATAGAATATGCAAGGACAATTACTAGCCAAATATATTAAAACTGAAAGTAGTCATGTTTCAGTTTTAGGTGCGGTGTTCCCCAAAAGTTAATTATTTCATTTTTAATCAATATTTCAAATAAACATCAGACCTGTACCCCAAGTGATATTTGTAAAACAATGCGATTTTGTTTTCTTGGAAATCACCATAGTAAAAGACCTACATAAAAAGGTGACAATAATGAACAGTCATAATGTTAATCTCAAATACAAAATTAAGAGTAGCCTAGGATGAGTAAGCATCCCTTGTCGACCAGTCACGCCCGCCTTCAGTCCTGTAATATCATGGTCAGATAAACGGAGTAATCCGTAGTCAAAATCAGTGTAAAAAAGGCCAAATACGTATGCCGAAAACCACGACACTTGTGACACGTACGTCCACCTCAGCGATTCTACTGCTATTTTTACATGTAAAAACATCAAGTGCTGTGTAAAACGAATTGAGTCCATAGCTACTGGATTTTTATCGACACAACTGTGGGTACCTATTTACTAATGATTTTGTAGCTTCCGTCTGACCTTCCAATTATCTTGCCGGTTTTACTTCAAGAATCAACCTCAAACATTCCTAGTTTCCCACACACTGGATAGGCAGTGGCACCAATTGGTCAATCAATTTTTATTACATGTTCCAACATTTCGGTATGGGCAGATCATTGAAGAGACATAATTTGTCGAAATGCGCATCTTGTGCATCAAAATTACCTCTGGATCGAGGTCTCTGCTGGTGAATTGTTAGTCCCCGAGGGTCTCTACAGCCCAGTAGCTATGTACCTTGATATCAGCTTGAAAATACGGATATATATTTAATCGCAGTGGTAAAATTAGAAATTTATTTCAAAATCAAGGATTATCTCCCTCAGGCATAGCTCTGATCCATCGAGACTTTAACAAAAATGGAAAAAGGATATATTCGTATCTAGTGATCAGCTATTAAAAAAATATTCTGTTAAACTCCACTCTGATTCTACACACAAGTACTCTGGAGTTTATATTAAAGCAATGCTGGAGATCCTCATTGAAAATATCTTTGTAGTATTCGCAATCAGGCCTTCTAATTAGGGGTCTGTTTGAATTCTATGGGCACGAATTGTGCTCTTTTATTAGCTGACCTATTTTATATTCTTATCAGACAGAATTCATTCAAAAGCCTCTACATGAAAAGAATAAATCTCTAGCGGTGGCCTTTAATTCGACGTTTCGATATATTGACGTTTTATCTATCAATTAATAATGATTTCCATTCATATGTCGATTCAATATATCCCAGCGAACTAGAATAAAGGACACCACAGAATCTTCCATGTCTGCTTCGTACTTGGATATTTTATTGAACATTGCATCAATGGCAAACTAACTACTCAACTTGATGACAAACGGGAGAATTGCAGCTTCTCCATCGTCCAACTTCCCATATTTTATGTAGCAATAGTCCATCATCACCTGCATATGGTGATGGTGGAAGAGCTTTCATCGTCAACAGTCCAGGAAATGGCAAGTTGTATTTGCATAATTATTATAATAATATTATAACGACGAAAGAATTGACTTCCAATGAGATTGTTAAAACCCCTGTAACATCAACTTATCTGTCATTTTCATACTTTGATATAAAAAAAAAATCTGAACATACGCAGAGCAAGCTCTTGCGTATTGAATCGGCTGAGAGACAAAAAACACAATATGCAAGAAATAATGGAATATTGCTACATAAATGTCGGAAGTTAGCATTGGAAAACTTGAAGTCATCCCGTTTGTCATAAAATTGAGTTGTTAGGTTTGTTATTTACGTCGTTGTTCACCAGTAATGACATGTCCAACTGGACTATAGTTGAAAGAAGACCAAGAACACGGAGGTGGATTAAATATAAGATATCAATATCTAGGCACTGTATAAAGTTTGGAATTAAAAAGTTTGATTGCAATAGTGGATGTACAGGATGTAGACTTGAATTCGAATATGCTAGAATACAAGACTGAACTTCTAAATCCAATGTATATGTACATATCACGTTGACTGTGAGGCGAGAAATCCGGAACATCCACTTCCGTCTGAGCTACCGCGGGTTTGAAGCTTTCACGTCTTCAGCACAGGGATCTGAACATATACAGTGACGGATACAGGATTTCAGATTAGAGGGGGCGTAACTTTATGAGGCAAGGGGTCCTTGAATTTACAGATTTGGAGGGGGGGGGGGCTTGAGGTATTCGTTTTAGAAAATTGAACAGACATATCCGAGGTGTAAACCATCACCGCTTTTCCAGAATCAAAACATGAAGGTTTGCGAAGAGAATTGGGTGTAGGCTGTTGTGTCTGTTCACTTCTCTGTACAGATTGTGGAATAAGGTATTTACGCCTCTTTTAAAATATATCTACACGGTCTAATGGTTTTCAGAATATTTTTACATGTATATGCTCCTTAATTTAGCTAAACATACATGTAGCAACAATAACGAAATATTTAAAGCATTGTATACTTATGTTGTGAATAATATGTGTCATATGATGATTCCTCTTTACCAGTTATAGATACAGTGTTTCAGGTTTTTGTAGATTAAAACATGTCCGTCTCTGGCATTAGAAATGAAATTCATGGATCTGCCTGATCATAAGGAACCCTCACTATGCACAGGTCAAAATTAATACCAGTATAGTAACTCACATCACTTGAATCTACATGTGTGAAAACATTCTGAATGGGGCATAAAACAATAAACAGATACATATAGCTTGTTTGAACCATTTCCTCAGTGACGTTGAAGGCTGAAAGATGACGTCACAATAGCAAACAATCCTGGTGTAATTGAATAAAAATATTGTCCAT
Organism: Ostrea lurida; assembly: GCA_903981925.1. Taxonomy (NCBI): domain Eukaryota; kingdom Metazoa; phylum Mollusca; class Bivalvia; order Ostreida; family Ostreidae; genus Ostrea; species Ostrea lurida. The sequence continues at coordinate 12,153 of CAJDSM010079551.1, forward strand.
GATATCAAACATATTTTGCTGGTAACAGTGAGACTGTTGTGTAGGCACACCGCTTTATTCATGTATGTCGCACTTCATCGGGATCAGTCTTATCCTACACGTCGTATCATTTTTCATTCTGGGGATAGGCCTTCCTTTTGCCTCGCCTTTTGAGGAAGGACGCAATGTCTGATACGATTGGACAGGAAACTATTGTTACAATGACCACAGTTCCAATGACCCCCATAGACACTGCACTACTGCGACCCTCGTACACACTGATCTTCTTCCGGATTTCCGAACTGGTCTCTGATTTGTTCACTGTTAGATTAATCTTCATAAGCTGAAGGCTGTGTAGGAAATCTTCCTCGTTGAAATTGCTAGTTTGAACGGTCGTGATGATGTTGCTATGATCTGCTGTCACTGAACTATTTAAGATATAGGAAATACAGGAAAGTCCACTGGTTCTAGCATTCTCTGAAAAATAAAGAACCGAACCAATAGACATTGATTCTAGATACATATGTAAAACACGAGGTTAGGTTGCACGTCTGCATAAAGTTACGTATATGTTAGTTATGTAAGTGTAAGGAATATTTATTTATGCAAAAAGACATTACATATAAAGGCAAAGATAACAAATAGTGATCAATCTTATAAGTTCCAAACAGAATACAAAACAAGAGTTGGACAAACTCGGACCCCTTTTTTGCCTCTCATAAACCTTTTTGACATTTCATTTTGATTCAAAGATGTTTTCCTGTTAATATCAATAAAAAGAACCTTTTATTTGAAACAAAAAGCTTACTGAGAACCAACTGCATGTTTAGAAATTTTTTCCAAATTATCCAACTTCGAATTTTATTTCAGATTTTTCTACCGCGCTTTGGGATGAACACACTATTCAAACCCGGAACAGAGAACGTGTGAAAATGGATCAAGAGCGAGTAAGTGTTGATTTTCTCATGGCAGGTGCATGTATTAATGTTAAAATTATGGAAATGACATGACTGTTACGTAAATCCAGGCATATTTGAGTTGAAAAGTCGATCAAAGTGTAAACCGTCTCCAGTTCCCACATTTACACGTTTACCAGAATCATAACATGAAGGTTTGTGAAGAGAAGTGGATGTACAGTGTAGGCTATGTCTGTCCACTTCTCTAAAGAGAATAGAGACCATTCTAGTAAAATTGCTACATACAAAGGATATCGCCCAGTTTCACCGTAAACCATATAAATGTAACTTGGTGTACTACTTTTTAAATTAAGTATATGTTTAAAAAAAATTAAATGGACCCGTTCTACAATAACAATATTTTCAAAACACCAAATTTCACAAGTATACAGTAAAACAGGCACCACTACTTTATCGAATAAATCTAACTGACAGTCAAACGGTAGATCAAATAATCTTAATTTTCTAATGACTCCAAACATAGCTTTCTGTGCTTGCTCACAGAGGCGTTTGTTTTGTTTTGTTTTTGTTGGTTTCTTTTTTTGCTTTACAAAATAAACCAGATTTTGAAAAAAAAAACAACTACTCCTACATAATTGAATTCTTTGACTGTTTGAACATATAATCCATTGTTAGTGAAAGAACATTTGAGTTGTCGACCTTTAGAAAATATCATAATTTTTGTTTTACTAATATTTACAGTGTTTCCATGGTTTACAGTAGGTACTAAATTCATTCCACGCTACCTGCAAATCATTTGCAAACTTTGCTAAAATTACCGTGCCATCTGCATAAAATAAGACAAACAACGTCATATCTCCGATTCCAGGAGATAAAGCGAATTTACTCAGTTGAGGAAAAAGTTAAAGAAAACGAACATTGGTCATGCAATCTTATAACAAATACATGAACATATGAAGGTCACTAAAAAGATGTTTAAATTTGGAGTACTTACCTGTATTTGGTTGGGTTACTTCCGGGCAGGAAGACACGGGGTATGTCTCGGGACTGCTCTGTACTGTTTCCGTTTTGTTGTTGACTGTCACTGCAAATGGAATCCTAGCCATGATAATGGTACT
>CAJDSM010079586.1:1048-17878 GCA_903981925.1 Ostrea lurida
AATATAATAAACAGTCAATCATTAATGTCTTCCGTCTGGACGGAAGACCTATACTAGAATCATTCGAGTAATGAGAGGCTCTTCCGTTACACTACTTCAACTCAGATTTCCGGATGACGAATATTTCTGAAATTGTGTGCCAAATACCCATGAGAAAGTGACCGAAACACTCTCTTATTAACTAGTATATGGCCTGAAAATCAGATATGAAGGTTTTTTTTAATAACCGGGATCTTGGCGTCTCAACTTCCGGTGGGTAAATTGTAGTATATTTCAAGGGACTTAACAAATAGTCTAGGTTTTCATTGGGAAAGAAAAGATTTTGAAACTGATTTTTTTCGTCACTTCCGGTGACGGCGGATTGACGCCAAATTATTCAAACCCAGTACGGTCTTGTCTATATTCACGTTTCATCCCTGAAAGTTTGAAGTGTGTTCTGGTTCTAATCTCGTGTTGTTGAGAAAATGAGATACAATATCTTTTATTTGTGGCACTGTTATCTGACGCCGGAAGTAGATTTTACAAAACTTCTTGACGTTACTCGAACCTTTTGTGGTGCAACATACGTAAATTTTCAAGTTCAACACTTAATTTATAAGCGAGATATATGGACTCCTGAAAAATGAGGAAAAGAAACTTGTTTTTGAAATAACCAGAAGTGGACGTTTCGACTCCGGTTGGTGGTTAAATTGTTTCGTACTTCAAACGAGGCCTCATAAGTGCATAGGTTCGATTTGAAAAGAAAAGTTTGAAAATTACGATTTTCTTTTTATCACTTCCGGTGACACCGGGTGACGGTACGACACGATAACCCCATTGTGCACGCTTACTAGTTGAGACTATCCTCCCTAAAAGTTTTGGGCTCTATCTTATATGTTTGGTCTGAGAAAAAAGGTGGACATGAAAAAACGCAAATCAGCGTATTCTGACGACCGAGAAAGTGAATTTTTCAAAAACGAAAAAAAATGTATCGAGTTCATATCCTTGAATGTTCGCCCCTGTAAATCCCAAAGATTATCTAATGAGACATCTCTGATAAAATCGCCCCGGACAAAAAAGGGGAAAGATAATCAATAAGTAAAACAGAACTCATTACGAGAATTGAGGATCCCGTTACACTGAACTTCCTGATGAAATATTTGATATAGAGTGTCGACATATCCGAAAAGAAAGTAACCGAAACACCTCTCTTTCTTAATCGGATATATGGCCTCTAAAAAAATTAATGAGTCTTTTTGAAATGCCGGAACGTGAATGTTTCGACCATCAATTGCAGTCGAACTGGTTTTAATATTTCAAAAGAAATCTAATAAAGTGGTATAGGTTTCATTTATAGAAAAAGATTTTAAAAACTTCCATTTGCATTATAGCACTTCGTGCGATCGGAATGTCGGCAAATATTAACGTATGTAGAATTGTCTACAAATCACGTCTATCATCCCTGAGAGTTTCAAGTGTCTGTCTTTGACCTGATAACGGAGATATTTGAGAAAGAACATTTGGAATTTGTGTACACCCTATATCTCACAACCGGAAGTAAATTTTACCAAAATTAAATTACTGCACTCGACTTTTATAATGTTTACAAGCTGTGTTAAATCAATGTCAAAAACTTTATTCATGCGAGAATATGGCTCTGAATACATGAAGATAATGAAAGAGGCTTTCTTTTTTGAATAACCGGAAGTGGGCCCACGACTTAACTTCCGTGGATATATTTTATGATATTTTACAACGGAGGACTTAAACAAAATGGTTATAGTTTTAATTTGAAAGAAAAAGATTTGAAACTTACGACTTTTTTTCGTCACTTCCGGTGACGACCGGCAAGTTACGCCGAAATCATTAAACCCGTTACATCTTCGTCTAATAAGTACGTCTATTCATCCCTGAAAGTTTGAGTGTCTGTCTTATCTCGTTTCTGAGAATGTCACAAATATTTTGAAATTGTGGGATCATCTTATCTGACGCGAGTAGATTTTACAAAACTTTTGACTACTCGAATTATTTGTAGTGTTTACAATATACGAATTTCAAATCAAACTTTATTTTTTTAACAATATGCTCTGAAATAATTGAAAAAAATTGAAACTTTGTTTGTGGAAATACCGGGAATGAACCGTGCACTGCCGGTTGGAAAACTGGTTTTAGATTACTGTCGAGAGCTAATAATGTGGTTTAGTTCACATTCAAAGAAATATTTTGAAATTCGATAATATTTTACACTTCCGTGACGACACGAATGGAGGCCGACAGGCCCCAAACCCCTACATTCCGTCTACTAGTAAGATTATTCATCCCTGAAAATTTGGTACTCTATCTCTTGTAGTTTGAGAAAAAAGTGGACAGAAGAAGCGCAAATTATGTCGTATCTTGCGACCGAGTGAATCTTTCAAAAAAGAAAAAAAAATGTATAAAGTTATGTCCGTGAGAATCAACTCTTGTAAGAACTCCAAAGAAATCTACGAGACATCTCTAGACAATCGTCGGACCCAAATGAAAAATATATAATAATATCTAATAAGAAGAAGAATCAACAGTACATCAGATGATAATGTCTTCCGTCTGAACGGAAGACCTTAATAAACAGTACAATCACTTAATCTTCCGTCTGAAACGGAAAGACCTTAATAAACGAGTACAATCACTATAAGGTCTTCCGTCCTGAAACGGAAGACCTTTATCATTGGATTTATATAGCGCCTTATCGAATTGATTCGGCAAGTACCTTATAACAAGAGCCACGCACAAGACGTAGAAATAATATCGCCCGTCATGGCCCAGGACCTGTGGTTAAAACCCTATGTGCATAGATTGGACTTTCACCGTGACCTTGGTCATAGGTCCATGACACATCCTTCAGTGCTAGGGCAACAAATCTTCTGTAAATATTATTTAGAATCCCTGGCACCTCATTGAAAAGTTATTTGCCTGGACCACAATGATAAATGACCAACTATGTGCAATTGTGACCTCTGACCTTAGGTCTATGACACTATCCTGGGTTCTAAACCTAACAGATTTGTGATTTTATTCCAATCTTTGCATCAATTGAAAACTCTCGGTCCGGTAAAGGTATAAACCACTATGTGCATGTCGACTTTTAAATTAGCCATAAGTGCACCTTGGTATCAAGGCCCGCACCACTTCCTTGAGGAATCTTTAGGACGAACAGTTATCGTGACCAATATTCTAATCGATCATTGACACTCGGTGAATAATTTATTGTCCGCAACAGTAAAAACACGTGTGCAGTTGTGACCTGGGATTTGAAGGACCATTTGACACAGAGTCGAATTGTCTTCATGTCTGAACTTATTCTTGGGTGTTAGACCCAACCATTTACTGTGATATATTTTAATCATGCACTCCCGCGTGAAAACTTATGGTCCGGACAATGGTTAAAACCGAACATGCATTATTGACCAAGTTGACACTTCGGCTCAAGTCAAATGACACCTTTCTGTGGTCCATCGAACACAATTCTGTGAAAATATTATTCTTAATCCATGCACTCAGTCAAACAGTTATTCGCCGGACAATGTTATTACAACCATTAAGTTTGTAGTGACCTTTTGACTTTGACCAATAACCTTGGACACGGTCATGGCTCTTCCTTAGGTCAGCGAACAACTTTGTAATTATTATTCATATCTACAAAGAGGATCAGTTAGTATCATGCCGGGCACAACTAATTTCCACAATGTTAAACTATTATATGTTATAGTATCGGACCTTGACCATGCCATAACCTTGGAGTCAAGGTCATACACTCTCTTAGTCCATGGCAACAATTATGTGAATATTATTCAAGTCTACAAAGAGGAGGTTAAGTATGCCCGACAAGCTATTTCGGGGACGACACGGCCGGACGGAGACGGAACAACTGTCAAAACATAATACATCCACGTCTAAAGATCGGGCCGTATAATAAAGTGACAAAATATTGACACAACCCGTCCTCATAGGGTAAAACAACATTATTAACCTTTGACATATGTTACCAGTCAACACATCATCGCAAAATTTACTCAAAAGTGATGTACGGCCTATTGCTCAAATTGAAAATGATTATTAAAAATTTAACATTTAAACCGAACCATATTCAGGATGATGTTCTTTTTTTAACAATTTCGCACTCTATTTTATAAAGTTCTCTTGAATATTATTTCTCATCAGGACTGGAATTCAAATATATATTTTCAAATACACAAGGTTGTCAAAGTGACAAGGAAGTCCATAAACAGGTTAAGGGGTTCCAACTGAAATCAAACAGTCAAAGGGGCTTATACTGAAATCAAAATGTCAAAGGGGTTCAACTGAAATCAAAAATGTCAAAGGGTTCAAACTGAAATCAAATGCTCAAACGATGGTTCAACTACTGAATCAACAATTCAAAGGGTTAAACTGACATCAAAACTGTCAAAGGGGGTACAAAACTGAAATCAAATGTCACAAGGGTCCAACAACTGAAATCCCCCAATGAGAAAGAGGGTTCATAACTCTGAAATCGAAAATATCATAAAATGGTTCAAACTAAATCAAAATGTCAAAGATGTACAAAGTTGTACAGTTTAATCAAATAGAAGAGAGGCATATTAAAGTTGAAATCATAGTAGTTGTCGAAGAGAGTTTCAAATATAATGCAATTTGGGTGTTTGAATTATATCAATTCGTTGCAAGCACTTGTGAAAATTTCAAAAGTGGTCAACGAAGGGATCAATAATAGTCATCATATCTGTGCCAAAAGCTTCAAATATCAGAGAGAGTTCTAATTGTGATGAGAAGTGTCAAAATAAGTTTCAAACTGTAATCGAAGTATCAAGCTAGCGTCGAACTGAAAATAAGTGTCCGATGAGGGCCTCTCGGATATAATATATATATGCAAATGTGTCGATGAGGTTCAAAACTGTAATCAAAGTGTCAAGGGTTCTCAACTGTAATCAAAGTGATCAGAGAGGGTTCAGTTGTAATCAAATAGTGTCATGTGAGGGTATTCAAGGCTTGTTCAAAATGTTCAGAGACGGTTTCAAACTGTAATCAAAATGTCAGAGACGGTTCAAACTGTATTGGAAGTGTTATAAGAGGGGTTCAATCAGAAATTAAGTGGCAGTAATCAAGCTTAAAAAATCAAAACTAGTCAGTGAAAACAAAAATTGACACATTGTTAAGTACGATTAATTGTCAATGATGATGTATTTAGTCTTCACCAAAAGAAAACTAACTAAGTTTAGTGTTCTGGGTCTTGATTGCTATTCAGTCCACACTATATCACCTTACACTAGCCACATGTGTCTAATTTGGCAGAAATGTACGTATGATATAATTCAGTGTAATACGAAAATGCAATCCTCAAACAAAACAGCGCATTACGTAGTATCTCATGTTTGCAGACGACAGCAAGTGTATCTTTTTTTCAGGGATCGCTACTGCTTTTACGATTTTTACCAGCATGATCATTATTTAATATCAAAGATATTTCACTATACACAAAATGATACGGGTGAAGTAAATGAGAGAGAGAGGGGGGGAATGTGTGGGGTGGTAAAAGAATTCAGCATTTGAGTTTATACAAATAATGAATTGATCAATAGTGTGTTAACCCTACTATCTTTGAAAAGAATACAGATGGCGAATGTCAATGCCACTTAGAATTATTGATTAACTGATTTAAAAGGGTAATTGACATTATGATCGCGTAAGAACACAGAAGAATGGCATAAATACAAATACTTTATATACTGAACCTATAATAAACCCCCTGCAAAGATCATAGATATACGGAGTAAGCACAGGCAGAGGAAACTACTATAGAACATTCACTCTTATTTAAGAAGGGAACACGTGCTGGATATTTGAGACTATAATTCACCCACATGGGTATCACTGTCACTTGTCTCTGAAATGAAAATTCTCTTTTCAATTCCTGGGAGGAGGGGGAGACGCATTGCACTTTAATTAATAAGAATATGTCGCTAGAATACAAAATTTCATCCCTTTAAGCCTCTTTACTCGAACGGCTAACTGTATATGGATTTTTACCGTTACAAATTTAATTTACTAATTAATCTATTACTTTATTGATAAATGAGTTTATGGTGACGAACGATATTTGATAACTTAGCCGAGGCATGTTAATCAAAGATGGTGTATATTTAAATTTTCGAGTAAACCAATCGTAACGTCATGTAATCATTATCATGTATTTTGATTGGATAGCAGCTAACGTACATGTAACTTACAGCGGGTGACGTTTAAGTGAAAAATTATCGAAGGGACATCAAGCAAACTTTGACTACCTGTACAAAATGTCATGGGGATCCAGGTTAGAATAGGTCCTCGGTACCCCTTGCAATAAGCGCCGTGCACAGGTCTAAATTTTACAGTTCTTCGCCGGCAACGATGACGCCTCTATGAGCGAAATATTCTTAAGCGGGACGTTAAACAATATACATTCAATCAACCAAATACCCGTAAAGGACCTGTTCAAATAAACTCTGCACATTGACCTATAAGTGACTAATAAATTATAACAGCGTAAGAGCAGGTTCAAATCTTAGTACAGTAATATAGTCTGTTTTCAAGGTTGAAGAAACTTTTGTCTGCAAGAAACAGTAATTGCAGTGACATTAATATAATTCCAAGAAATTAGACGAGTTTTCTGTATGTTAATTATTGCTTTTTAAAATATACTTTCATTTCGTTTTGTTCCAATAAAATGATATTGTCAGAAAAACAGCATCTAGTTACATATTATTTCTAGATCAATAGATTAGAGGTCTAAGTGCGGGACCGGGGGAGGCTATAATTCACTTTCTGTGTAATAATAAAACGCGAATAATTGTTCGCATGAGGAATACCGATATGAGATGCAGTCCTTGAATTCCTACATGCAAATAATTACGTTTATTCGTACATAAATGTTTGATGATTCTGTAATTGGCTATAAATGCAATGTAAGTTTATCAGTGAATATTATAATATATATATTTATACATATAATTTACATCCCTAACGCTATGTAAATGAACTACTATAGTGAATCAAAGCTATAAATCCGTATTAATTGGATATTAGCGTGGGAAATAAAAATGTGTTTTATAAATCAAATTGAATGCTATACATTTTAAGCCAATTCGAACAGATTACATTTTTTACCGAGTCGGGTGACGGTCGATGGACGCCAATTTAGAAATATTCATAAGCTGATGGTAAACAGTTACATGGCTGATGATTTTACATGGCTGGTGACTTGCATGGTGTAGGCAGGACACATCCAGCCATACAAGACATTCAGACGGGGATCGGGATAGAGAGAAACATCTTGTGCAATGGAAAGAGTTCAATTTAACACACTAAACAAAAACCCTCTTCCCAGTGGTGTACCTTCCCGCGCGCTTATCCACCATAAACGCCACTCCCTTTCCCCTTGCAATGAATAGACCATACCGAAATATAACTTGTCCAAATTTCAAATGATCAGTTTTATAGTTTACCATATGCTAACATACTAACGTTAATCGAAAAAATAAGTTAAGACTATTTAAATAGACATAAAGCCCCCGGTCATGATTCTTTAACGAATGAATAATTATATTATTCATGGAGGTAAAAATCGTACTCTTTGCCTCGTGAAAATGTTCATTTCAGTCATAGCCTGTGGTACTATACCCCAAGAATGGAAACAAAGGTGATGACAAATTAAAAAGTGCATGTGTTCAACAGTTATAGACCGGTATCCATTTTCCAGGTTTCAGAATATTTGAAAATTTTTCTTTTCGAATTACAAACTCAATTTTAGAATCAAAATATTTCTCTAATGATCAACAATAAGATTTTCAAAAGCACCTAGGTTGTTTAACAGCATCCTTCAATCGTACACAATATAGAACAGGGCAACAATGTTTATGTCAGCTTTTTGGATAGTAGCAAAGCTCTTGATACTGTTTGGAGGAATGGTTTGATGTTTAAGCTACCTGTGTATGATCTTGGAATAAAAGGGAAAACTTGGTCACTGATCAGTTATTGTCATCAAAGAACATCTAGCTCTATCATTGTAAACCAAACTAAATCTAGATTGTTCTCTGTCGATCAAGGTGTACGACAGGGCGGTCTCCTGTCCGCTTTTGTTTTATATCTTCTTTATATTAATATTCTTATTAATGAATTAAGAGCCAAGTAGTCCAAATACAGACGTACTAAATGTTATGAGTAGCTGTCTCTCATTAGCAGACGACATATCTTGCATTGGATTATCTCCAATCGTCCACCAAAATCTGTAAGATGTATATGTAGCATACTCAGTACTCGTATGCGAACAAGTGGCGATTTTCCTTTATTGCGTCAAAATCATGAATGGCAAGAGAATCGACGTTGTCTGATATCTAAGACAAGCTTGTATTCCATTTGAAGAATTCTACAACCACCTGGGTTGTGGGTATTGTTATTCATCAGAAATTGTACTTTCTCCAAGAATAGATAAAGATTGTGAAAAGGCAAAATTTTTTGGGGTTTTTGTTTTTTATTATCGCTTTTTTGGGGGGGGGGTGTTTTATTCTATTCTTTTATTTTTATTTATTTATTTATTTTTGCAATATCTGATCTAGAAACCCAATCATATTGCACATATAAAACAACCGTGATACCTACACTTCTGTAAGGATGTGAACTGAAGAATAATATTCCTGTACAGATCGACAGAAAACTTTGTACATGTACTTCTCAACATTTTGTGTGCAAAAAATCTCTGCATCTACCAAAATTATGCAGGTCCGATAAATGCGAATCACTTTTCGACGCAGACGACAAAACATTTGTTTCTAGGAAGGCTCTACCTTATGGATCCAAACACTCTACCAAAGAAAACATTCTTGACTTGATTATTCTCATATTTTGAAAATCTTTCAGAAGTGCAATATGGGTTTATTCCAGACGTTACCAAATCTTACCAGTTACACGAGTAAATGGCTTGATAGCGGATCCTTCCCAGATAAGCAATATTGGGAAAAATATTGTATGAAAAATTGTAAACTCGTATCATCAAAATTAGCCCCAATTTAGAATGAATAGTTCGAACTTTCATTTATTCAGACAAAGAACCTACAATTATTTGGAACACAGATGACGTTGAGATTTGCAAATTTATTTGCAAAATTTACTCAGGCTTACACATATATCATTTGTGCCATTCATGTGGTACTTAGCTCATTCGCGGATGTTTTCTGTAACTCCTCCTGTTCATGCCCAAGTACTGCCAATATACGAGAGTAGTGGTGCGACGCCATTGTTGATAGGTTTTAGCGTAGAATTTTGTTCAACACAGAATATTGTACTTCTTGGTGGTAAAATATCTACCCCTTTGAATAACCTGGATGCTATTTCATTCCGTCTGCTGAACTTTAAATTAGTGCGTAGTGGTTCGGCCCTATAACTACAGATACTCATCACAGTAGTTATTCTATGACTAATTTATTTTTAGGTATAAACACTCAGAACCCCCCTTATTTTTAGCTCCCTTTATTTTTTAGGGGTTATATCTTGTGCATAGTCTTATTTCCCCTTAGTTTAAGTTAACATGTATTATAAGTACATTTATTTTTAATTATATAAATATAATCTCCCATGGGAGGAAATAAAAGATGAATAAAACAAACACCTTTGTGATATGTTGCCTGGTTTAAGGAAGGCTTATGCCTGCTCTCACGACTACACAGATGAACTCTATTGATGTTTTGATGTTGGGTAAGCGGCTGTCCCATCAATTTTACGTACGTGTACAGATAAAGCGGTAGATTTTAAAGTATCAAATAATGCGTAAATATTTATATATATCTAAAATCGTTAATTGCAATCCGATTCAAAAGTGATGGACCGCTAGACCATAAAAAGACACCTACATTGTAAGTTACTACTCAAAACAAACTGAGCGGGTCAATATTCTTCAAATCGTGTAAACATATCCAGCCCTGGAAAACCTCAGCAATAAACAGCCACTTTAAGGCATCCTTGGATATGCCAAATGGCAATTTGAAGTTTTTTGTTCAATTAGTCAAACGAGATGTTCATCGAACTCTCATCAAGATGGGGTGACGTTTTAATGGCTTGAATCTTAACGCTCGTCAAAACAAACGTATAAGCTACAAGGTCGCCAAGACTAAGTGCTGAAAGAAAATCCCCCAGCAAAGAACAGCAACTCTCGGAGCTAAATGAAAGCAAATTTCACAGTAGCAATGTCCCTGAATTTTGTAGTATAATAATTTTTTTTTTGTATTTTTACACTCTGAAAAATTTCGGGGGAGGATATAGGTGACATTCCCGTTGTGTATGTTCGTCCGTCCTTCAGAGCTGGTATTTCATAAACCTTTCATCATTAATGGATATACATGTAACTCATTACAAATGTTCTTTGAGAAAAAAGCTTGTGGTTTAAGGTCAATTGGGATAGGTCAAGATCACCCAGCACATTTTAAAAAGGTCAAGGTCAGTCAGAACATAGTATATGAATTCACTTGCACATGACGTACGAGTTACCTTGATTGAAATGGAATTGACCAATGAAAACGCGTCTTCCATTTTGGGTGTTTGAGGAAAGGTTCCCGTGGTTTAAAAACGTTTAAAAAATGCATTGCCTCCTCATATTTATTACCAGATTATATACAGACTATGATCTTTCCATGATCGATTACGGCATATGTTGTAAAATTTAACGGCCGAAAAGTATATAAAGGAGACGAATGAAAATGCGAAATAGCGATTTTTGATAATCCGGATTCCCTCCTTGTGTAAATGTAAAATAGAGAAGGTCAATCCGTGACGAACCCTGTGGTTTGCCTAAATGGATTGGATATATATAGAATGAAATCTGTTTAAACGTATCTTTGCGATTACCGGTAATTCTTCAATTTGATTTTTCCTGTTTTTATTTCCTTCTGTGGCGAATCATGACACGACCGGATTTAACGAATTCATGCACTCATATTTACACAGAAAGTCCATATATAGTTTCCAAGTATGATAAGAAATACGTAGAACAATATCGAACAAAAGAAGCAGAATAATAACAAACGAAGCATCCACACGATTTGAAACCAAGGTGGGGTATTACACAAACTCTTTGTTTGCAGTGTTATACAGCTGGGTAAGGCTTTGGCGACCAGGGAGGATAAGGAACAACGCACAACTCTGCTGCTAACCAAATATAAAATGGCGAAGTAAACAATGTGTAGTGTATAAAAACATACATATATACAAAATCGAGTGTAGGGCAACACGGACCTCCGACAAAAGCGAAGGCAGGATCAGGTGCAATGGAGGAGTAAGCATCCTCTGCTGACCGGTCACACCCACCGTGAGCCCGTACTCGAAACAAAGTAAACGGAATTACCGGTCGTCAAATCTAGTACGAAAATGACAGTCTAACAAAGGGTATGAAACAAATCAGTCAACATATGACTTAGTGATAATTTATAATCGCAAACAAGGTCATTATAGCGACCGTAGAATTTGCGAAATGATGACTTTAAGCGAGATTCGTTATAACCCTGCAACATCACCTATTTGGTTAGTAGTTGGCCTCGCTTTAAAAAGTACCCATACGCATGGCATGCCCTTGCGTATCGAATCAACTGAGAGACATACACACCATAAGCAGGTGATAGCGGTACATTGCTACATAGAAAAGTCAACTACAAATGTCAAGCCATTCTCAATCATATTCGTATGTACAAATTTCAAGACAAAACACATTCACTTTTACGCATATTTTGATTGCCCCCATCGGCCACTGTTTTAGCCAACATCCCTAGCCTTTACTTGGGAGGTATGAATTTGTTCAAAGAGATTAAGCTGATAACTTATTTTTGTTTCTTTTAACGTAAAAAGGGTTACTCGGTTCTAAATAGTAGATATTGTAAAATCATATTTCTTTTTCATAAAACACGAAATGCCCTTGTGTGAGATTTTTTTTTAGCATTTCGTATAATTTTGAGATCTGAAAATGTTAATTTTTAAATAAATTGTGAGTAGTACTGTAAAACGAGAATATTTTAGCGCAAACATATATTTTAGCGCAATCAGCGATGAAAACATTATGTCCCTTTAGCGCAATGGTACGTCTGAACTAAAATAAATCGCGCGCTAAATATTGTGACAGGATTTCCTGCGACGACACCGCTCTCCCCCTCGTCGCCCTTTCCCCGTCACCACCCCCCGAGGGCCACCCCTATTCTCTCTGTGCGCCCCTCGCCTTTATGGGGGTTCTCTCCCGCGCTCTCTGTGCGGGCGAAGGTCTCCTTCTCGCCCTCTCTCTCTGTACAAAACTCATGAATAGTTCGGAAGTCAAAGTGTCACTGAATGGTCCTAAAAATCCATCGTCATCACGGAATAGTCCTGAATTCTCCCAGTCGTTAGGTAGTCCAAAATCCATCGTCGTCACGGAATATTCTGGAGATGTCAGGCAAGGCAAGGTCCTTAGATCATCCTTGGAACTAAAAGCAAATGGGTCAGAAGGCGTATCACCAAAAACATCAGTACATGAAACACTCAACTACGACGGCCCCTTCTAACAGAAAATCCAAGGAGGCCTCTCCGGCTTGAAGGGTAGGGTCTCCTCTGACCCTGCACCTCCTCGCACAGATGGCCCAGCTGCCTCCGAAGTCCGCCAATCTCTACTTCCAGGAGGATCTGAAGCCTAGCCACTTCCTGGGCTATCTCGTTGAGATTGGCAGTGGGAAATTCAGTCTGGCTGCTGGCCTTTTCTTGGATACTCTGCAGGCACCTCCTCTACGGGTCCACCATCAATATCTGAATAATCCATTTTCTCTCCCTCACCCAATAGGTAGTCAAGAATGCACACCTCTCCAGTAGAGCATGCCGGCCCAGCTAGCTGTGCTCACCTGGGGGTTGTCTTCTGACCTGATGTCATCCTTGGTTGCCGAGGAATGGATCTTCCTTATCATCTCGGTCTCGCTGGTGGCCGCAGGTGTTGATTTCTTCCTTGAATCCCAATACCTAGCTTCGTCAGGAGTCCGCCCTACTGAACTGGTGGGGGTGTTCGTTTCTCTTTTAATAATGACGATCTTCATTAATAGTTCCCTCCCTCATAGCATCCATATTCTTCCTCTTGAGGAGCAGAAAAGTTATGACATGTCTCTTTATGCTGTGAAGTGGCAAAGTCCATACCAGAAAGGAGCTTCGCCCGGCCTCAGGTGGTTCTTATAGTGATGAGTCTCCATCCGACCCTTTTTCTGCAAATACTCTGGGCATCGCAGACAACGGTATGCCCGTCCCCTCTTACAATTGGTGTTCAGCTGGTTCGCCATTGATTTCCTGTAAGAAAGAACCTATCATGCAAAAAAAAATAATAATAAAGTTTATCACTGAAATATCAAGTGTCAATAACACCTAATTGAATAAAGTGTTAATAATAGACAAATATTTTCAAGTTCAGCAACTCTGTATAAAATAACACCTGTCAGGTCCCTGGTACGTTACAATATTCTCGTTTTTACAATATTACCTGTCCCCTTTAATTTAGTAACGCATCAAATTTCGTCGTGCATCTCTGTCCTCGTAGAGGTGGTGGGTCCTAAAGTGGTCGGGGTCTAGACCAGTCGGGTCAGAAAATGTGATTCATTAATTCTAAATACGGCGCACCTGAAACATGCAGTGTCGGTGCAAATTTACACCGAACAATGAAATTATCTAAGTTTAACTATTTAGATAAAATGCAATGAAATTCAAGATCTATAATAATGCTTAATACTTATTCGATACGCATGAGTTTGTTCTGCCTATGATAAGTTTTTGAATCGAGGCAGGCTACTTACAAAAAAGTTCTTGTTGCAGGGGTTTCAACAGTCACGTTTAAAGGCAGCATTTCGCATTTCGTTATGTGGTTTGCCAGTATGGCCTGCCATCGAGTCAAATACTGTCGTTTTTCATACATTGATTACTCCGTTTACTTGAACCCGTGGGGATCTGTGTTAGAATAGGTCCTCAGCATCCCCTTGCGTGTCGTAAGAGGCAACTAAATGGGGCGGTTTTTTGGATGAGATCGGAAAAACCGAGGCCACGTGTCACAGCAGCACGATAAAGACCCTCCCTGTACAAAGGCCCTGAGTGACGAGCATAGGCCTAAATTTTGCAGCTCTTTACCGGCATTGGTGACGTCTCCATATGAGTGAAATTTTCTCGAGTGGAACGTAAAACAACAAGCATTCTTAGAGTATTGCACAGCAATACATAGTCCCCTACCGGTTACACAAATTATTGGACCGCAACAATATTCTAAATTCATTCTGTAGGCTATATCATAGGCCTATACCTATGGTAAAAGGGAATATTGGTGAGTCAGGATAGGACAATTAAGGGCTATAACTTAGTAAAAAATGAATAGATCAAATCCAAATTCGATCTTGATCTGTAACTTGATATGGCAAAGGAATGTACCAAATATCAAATGAATGTCTGCAAGCAGTGAGAGAAAAAAGTGCGGAAAACTGATAATTTATGAAATTTTTCAAGTCCAAAGGCCATAACTCAGTAACAAATAAATGGATCGAAACCAAACTTGAAAACTTGAACTTGATCTGTAACTTGGTAAGGCAAAGCAATGTACCAAATATCAAAAGAATATCTGCAAACAGTGAGAAAAAAAGTGCGGAAACTGATATTTTATGAAATTTCTAAGTCCAAGGGACATAATTCAGTGAAAAATGAATGGATTAAAACCAAACTCGAACTTGATCTGTAACTTGTATGGCAAAGCTATGTACCAAATATCACAGGAATATCTGCAAACAGTGAGAAAAAAGTGCGGAAAACTGATAAATTATGAAATTTTCAAGTCCAAGGCCATAACTCAGTGAAAAATAAATGGATTAAAACCAATCGAACTTGATCTGTAACTTGGTATGGCAAAGCAATGTACCAATTATCAAATGAATATCTGCAAGCAGTGAGCAAAAAAGTGCGGAAAACTGATAAATTATGAATTATCTAAGTCCAAGGGCCATAACTCAGTGAAATATGGATGGATCGAAACCAAACTCGAACTTGATATGTAACTTGTATGGCAAAGCAATGTGCCAAATATCAAATGAATATCTGCCAGCAGTAAGAAAAAGTCTGGAAAACCAACGACGGAATGGGATAGACAGACAGACAGGAAAGACAGAGACATACACAAAAGAAGAAAGCTATAGGCCCCTCCGGTTTCAAACCGGTAGGGACTAATAAATAATCAATCAACCGTTTACCTGATCAAGACAATGGGCTCACGGCGGTGCACCGGTTCTACAGGGGATGTTTACTCCTAGACACTTGACCCCATCTCTGGTGTGTCCAGAAGTCTGTCTTTGTCCAACTCTTCTTTTTGTATTCTATTTGGGACTTACGAGATTAATCACTGTTCGTTGTCTTTGCCTTTATATGTACTTGTTTGTCTCCCAGGGTAAAAAATCAACTAAGATTAAGTCTGGGATATCACACTAAATTCTCTTAAAAATTCCTTTGCACGAACTAGATAAATTCTACTTTTAAGCTACTTCGTAATTTAATACTTTATGGAATACTTACTAAAAGAAATGAGTTAAACCAGATAAGGTGCAAGACTATTCAACAAGGGTACTTATGATTCTGTCGACGTGGGCTAAGTATAACCTGATGCAATGTTGTAACAATCACGCCATGTGTCGTCCGTAAAAGTATGATCATTTAACTGACTAATATTATTGTTATATAACGTAGTGATATATTTATGATTTTTATCGAGACTAAGTATTTTAATACCAATGTTTTAAATCTAAAACTATTGGCGTGCAAACATGTCGTTCCTAAATCCAGAATATTTCCGTCTCTACCATACACCATAATAATTAATTAATAAATGGGTTTGGGTACTATTTAATCTATGTACATGTATCTTCATTTCTATTCAATTTATAAAAACTCTCTCAACTTTGTAACATCGACCAAAACAGTTCGTCCAGGCATTAAATCAAACTTCTTGATGTCTGCCGATGGCATTGTTGATTTGGAGGGCTCGTCTAACACTCCTCGCTGAGGATTACCTGAGGCGGACGAACTGCTACTGCTGCTTAAGCTAGGTAAAGGAGATGACCTCCTTTCTGGGGTAAAAGGGTCAAGGTTTCTGCCCTGACAGTGGGCCTAGGGGAGGGGCTCTTTGTACGGGTCCTATTTGGCTACCTTAGCAATATTTCCTGTAGACACACGTCACTTCTGTTTTTCTAGGAGAGGAGGAAGGTGACAACTTCCCATTGGTATGGATGTTTAGCTCCAGGGAGTGCTCATGGCTACTCCTGTCCGGGAAAAAAAGCACACTAATTATAAATCTGTCAATGCCTCTTACATATTGTTGTAATCACTGCGACGCATGTCTTCCATGCGTCTAGAGGAACTGTATCTTCCGAAGCAACTTGCGTGATATTCTTTATATGGGGACATTCCGAAGCAGTTTCTATTTCCCGACCGATAAAGCAATGGTCATTTTCATTAGTTCTTTTCTCCATCTTGAAATATTTTTAAGGACAATCAAACTACTTCGCAGGTGTTTTTCCTTTGTTCACCAGTCTTTTTCTGAGGACAGGACCCCATAGTTAGTGTCCGATTTCTGTACAGATGTACAACAGATGTTTGTCATGTATGTGACTAAGCGAATGTTTCTCTTCGCGAGTTTTGTATTCATCTTTTTTATTTTTTAGCCTGGCTTTTTAGCCATAGGCTCTTGTCATCGTGATCGCTTGATTTACAAAATAAACAAAAAACCGAACAGTATCCTGGAAGAAATCTCCACAATACAAAATAGTTTTT
>CAJDSM010079606.1:0-13934 GCA_903981925.1 Ostrea lurida
CCCCTCCCCCAAACACACACGAGTTGTGTAATCTCACTCCATACATATTGTATAATCCCCCCACATGTACAATCTCATTCCCACACATTGTACAATCCTTTGATCCCAGGGGTAAGGGTTTTGTATCAGGGTGGGACTAAAACTATCATAGTGATTATTGTCTTTAGCATTTGAAGACTTCTTTTTTTTTTGTTGATCCTGTGTAAAATTTGGGAAAACCAATAATTACAATATCCCTTTTCACATAGGGGCCTACGTTTATTTTTGATTTGTGATAAATTGTATAATAATGTTGTTACTGTATATGGAATTTGTAAATAAACAGAGGACAGACAGGAAGAAAGGAACAAGTTCGCAGCCAGACTGAAAGAGAGGCTGAATGACCGAATGGCCGTAAGTAATTAATACGAAACATATTGTTCTCTGTTGAAGTCAGTAATTGATACGAAACAAATTGTTCTCTGTTGAAGTAATTAATACGAAACAAATTGTTCTATGTTGAAGTCAGTAATTAATAAAATTTACACTCTGAAGATTACATACAATTCTTGGTTTTTTGCCAGTCATTTTCATATATAGTATTTATTGAAATTTTATCATTTTGTTTGGTCATTCATTGTTGATGCAAACTGTTCCTTATCACAATATACTGTAGATTCCTTATTTTACGCGAGTACTTTATATCGCGAGTTTACTTCAACACGTCAAATCGCGAGAACGTAAATTCGCGATTGTTGTATCAATGAAGAGTGTTTACATGTATTTTAGTACCATAAAAATAAAAACAAAACATTTTATTTCGCGATAGATGGTCCTCGCGAAATTACGCGATGATAAATTACTCGCATTTAATTAGGAATCTACAGTATGTTGGGAGAGAGCTAAAATCTCTAATTTTTGTGGATCGTGAAGTTTTTTAGCACAATCCACATACTATCTAGTACATGTACATACTATAAATAAGTATAACTGAGTACATGCAATCTATTGACTGTTAGTACATACTATACATAATTATAACTGAGTACAAGTTATCTATTAACTACAGAAACTCGAGGAGGAGGAGGAGATTCAGCAGCAGGAACAGGATGCTCTGGTTGTCCAGCAGACGTCGACTGTCAACAAAGTCCTCACAACCAGCATGGAGCTTTCAGAGGAGTAAGCAGTCAAATTGTGGCTCGTGGTTTCGAAACAAAACATTATTGTTCATGAAATTTTGTTTAACCCCTGTCAGGTGGAAAACAGTATCATCATTCCCTGGAAAGGACAGATCCATATCTTCGAACGATAAAGGAATACCTCAGGCTTGGATCACTATGTTTATGCAATTCTCTTACTTGCCATAATTTTTGATGGAAAGAAGGTATACTAATTCCAAGTTGTTATGGATGTTAGAGATTCATTTAGGTATCTTATATCATATGATAATGAACTGCACTGCTCCTGTATATTCTTATTAAGAGAAAGAATTAAGAATAGAAGAAATCATATTAGTTTTTTGGGCACATTTGCAAATTTTTTAGATCTCTATTGTATTTTGATGCTCACTGTATAGGTGGATGAATAGTCGTAGGACCAACAAGTTTTTTGCTGCACATTTCTGTGCCAAATTTCCCGTGTGAAAATTTATTGCGGGGAGGCGGTTCCGCAATTTCCTACACGGGGTCATCCTTCCGGGTTCCTACCCAACGAAGTTTCACTTGAGCCAAGGGTCGGTCTGTCTCTTGCGTAATGTAAGATATGACCTTGATCTTTTGACCTTTGAACAATACTAAGTTGCCAGTTTTCTTCTCATACCCTTAAGTGATCAATTTTGTACCAACACGTTTGTGATCTGTAAGTCCTAGAGACTAACCCTTCTACTTTATATGTCCAAATACTTTTGTGAGGAAGAGTTGTTCGTGATTCATTTAGGTAATCATAATGTACTCCGATAGGGAAGATATATTCATTATAATTAAGAAACCTAAAGAGGAATGACATCTCACAATGGAAGCCAGTGTAAGACGATCTCATCAAGCCCAATTTCAACACAAAGTGCAGGCATTCATAGGCAATCATAGAAAAAATAGCTTTATCCCAAAAGGACATACTTGATGATGTCATTCCGGTTTGGTCCATTAAATTGCAAGGGTGGAAAAAACAACATTCTGTTCCTTGGTTTTTTTTTTTTTTTATCCAAATCAAAATTTAGCAATTTTTTATTTTTTAAATTTGGTCTTACGATTTAAATCTTTTAACATGGCATGTCGCGACAGGGCGCACGGTTGATTTTGAAAAAAATAAAAATAAAAAAACAATTTTCCTTTTTGGTGTAAGGGTTATTCATAGCAATTTGTTGTTATTTAGTGCCACTTTGGTGCAAATCAATGCTTGCTTCTATTTCATCCTCCGGTAATATATTGGGAATTCTTTATCACCTTTAGTTGTGTAATTGACAATTTAGCTACTGTTAAAATCCCAACCAATTTTATAAACCCATTATGTATTCCATGTCAAAGTAATTTGACAATCACTACGTAAAAGGAGGGGCACACTATTTATCACCTAGCTAACTACAAAAATCCTGACTGACCTTACCAGCGAAGAATTTTGTCTGAATTGAATTTCATAAACTTATCTCTTGAGGTCAGTTCAAAGTCTTATAACTATTTTGTAATAACTACAGCCAACCCCGGCACACTTTATTAAGGAATCAACTATCGGGGGTCACGGTATCTTGCCAATGAAGGATTATTTTAAAGAAATACAAAAGGAAACTAAATTATCAATTCTCCATAGATGTACAAGGTTCCAAATTTGTTGAGGGTGTTTTTAAAAATTAACATGATTTTGCCGATTTTAAGGTCTGGCATTAATATGTTCAGTTATTCAGAATCTTCAAATATATTAACTTCCACATCTTATACGTAGAGATGGAGTGATGGAAGATAATGTTACGGAATAAGGGGCAGTTATAAATTAAGTTTAAACATCTTAGGTTAAACCAGAATCAAACATGTCATGGCCCTACACGTAAATACTATTCCATACTGCTGTAAGCTGGGCATCTGTAATATGCTTTTTAGACACACCATGATAGGAATCAGATGTAATCGAAATCAAATAATCCATGTCTGGAGAAGGCAAAATTGTATTTGCTAAATGAGAATTTTTAGTGCTTGTACCCTGCTCCGTCTTCGAGAATTTGCACGAATTTTTGTTAGTAAATTTATCTGTCTGATACCTCTCTGGATTTGCTCTTCTTCTGAGAAGCGTTCCCTGGAAAACAAGAAAGGAATTGGTATAAAACTAACTACTATCAAAATTATTTGAAGATCATAGATTAACGTCAACAAAATGCCATACTTTTAAAGAACAATTCACTGGGATAGCAAAGAAAGGAGTAAACAATGAGGCCCTGGTGCCACTATCGCATTACTAGTTCTGATCTGTGACCTTGGTGCCCCTGGTCCCAATCAATTCGCGCTCGAGTAGTTTATAGTATGGACTGAAGAAATTTTATCCAGTTTTTCGTTAAAAGAATGCTTGCAGCTCCCATGCCCAGTGGTTCTGGAGAAAAACCAAAGATATGGCTTATCTACGCTGTCTTTGTAGTGGAGCCTTGGCCCTACCCTCCCAGGGATGTGACAACTCTATATCGACTTAAATGTTTGATGTTCAAATTTTTGAGTTTAACTATATATCAGGTAAGGTCGGTTGTTAAAGGTAAAATGTTGATTGTCTATAAGTGATTTATAGATAAGTACTAATATATAATTTTTAATTCCAAAATATGATTTCATAATGTGTTAAATAAACTATCCCGGAATCCACTCACGTTATCTTGTATAGGGCCCCGACTCGACTCAATAACCTTTTTGATGAAGAATGGAATGGTGTGGAGTAGACATTGTGTTTAGCAGTTTTTTGTAACAATTTATTTGGAGGCTTGAATCGATCTTCGTAACACTATCAATTAATATCCGCGCTTGGTGGTATATAAATTTTCCAGGGTTATTTACCAATTGGAGTCCAGTTGGATTTTTAAGAGTTTCCCTTAATATAAATGTACAATACTTGTAATAAGCTGGTACCTGATTGAGGGTAATGGGACCAATCGTTTAGTTATCCCTCGGGGTGGTTTTTCATTATAGAGTATTATTGAAAACATTAATCTGTTTGAGAAATTGCTCCGACACATACCAATACCAAGGACAATTAGCGATGTTTTGCACTAAATTAGATAGACAGTTTTCAATAAAGCTTTTTGATTTGGAAGCACCTCGCTGAAGTTGACGATAGAGCAAATTTGACTGTCTCTTCCGGAGAAGCATATTCGCAGGGATTTTTTTTAAGATGATAGAATGTAATCCTATATCGGATATGATATCTGGGGAAAACACGCTATTGATCCGTCACAGTTAGAATATCTAACCTATAATTTTGACAAGACGTGGTTTTCCCCGAATGACGTCACTCTCCTGGATGTGCGAGCGCTAGTGTCGCTCGAATATAGTAACATAACCTCGGGACTTAAGCTCCTCGGCCATACAACATTTTTCTATTGGATAGGTCTTTTGCCATAAATGATCAGACTTGTCGCTTGGGGAAACACCCCATACGGCGGAAGAATATGTGCTCTTTTGAAGAAGAAGAATTTTATATAGTGAAAAGAAATCCTTTTTATTTGTGTGTTTTTAGTACCACAAATCTCAAACTATAGAATCTTCGCCCTATGTGCGGCGGAATCCGTTTGGTTGGAACCGCAAATTCCTGCTTTATAAAACCCCCACGGAAAGGGTGCCTTATAATGCTATTATGGGCAAACAAATACAGCTTACCCAGAAAATTCTCCTCAGAGATATTGCAGGGTGATGGTTCATGGTCAACAAATAATCAAAAAATTATACATACACAACATGTTCTTTCGGGATCATATGACTCATGAGCTGTGCTTTCTTGGTTTTTGAAAATAACACAATGATATATAAATCAGCAATATTACTACCTTATATTTCAAGTACATCAATGCAATTGTGCTTAACCCATCTCTTTATTATAATGTACGTGCCCTTAGTGATTTTGGTTTCGTGCCATCCTGACCCATTCAGTACCCCCTCCCCATGTTCCCAGCGGATACAGTTAATGGGGTATTGTGAGTGAATCTCCCTCAATAGCTTTGAAGTCCATTTTGCTTCTCTTCTTTGAATATCAAGTGGAGACCTCCGATTATATCCCAGTTTTCAACCAATTTCATTCACGCCCTTTTCCTTGGGTTCTCACTGTTGTTTGGTTCTCTTTTGAGAGAAAGATAGGATACTTTATTATATAAAATTATTTGATATTCACCACGTTAAAAGAAGTAGTATAAATATGTTTCATTATAAGGCGTAAAAAACTGTTGATTAATACCCCTAAAGTGGCACCCCATCGTCTTACCCGGAATTGGTCACATCCTGCGGCAAACTCTGAGATCAAGTGGTGTGCAAATTATCATAAACTTTATATGAAATTACTTCCTCTGATTCGGAAGCTTCCAATATATTTCAGCTTTCCCGCCCATAGGTTCTTTGAGAGAGAAGATTTCTTAGTTTTCCCCTATCATATATCATATGGTATAAACTTTGATCCCCTATTGGGGCCCCCATTCGTTACCCTCATGGCGTGAGCTCCTGCATGGTTTCTTTTTTACTGTATATTAGATAAAACGGAATTGGACTGCAACATAGGTATGAAATACATCCGCCTTAAATTATTCAGCAAGAAAAGGGCGATCGTCACTCATCCATTTTTAAGATTTCAGCATTTTCCCTATTGGTGTTCCAAGTGGGGATTCTTTTGTGGGACGCTAGGATGAAGAAGGGTGCTATTTGATCCCTTTTCGCTCAATGGACGTTGTTTGATTCCCTACATATGAATTTTATCTCTTATGATAATAAAGGCATATGTTGGCGCTATTCCTTCAGCTAATGATGGTCATTTCAGGACCATTCTTTTGCCTATTTTACCTCTTGACGCCCCCCAGGGTGATTTCACCGTATCAACTATTGAATATTTGCCTACATAAATGGCCATTTAGCTCTTCCTCGCTACAAATTGTTTGTTGAGGAATCTTTAAGAGGAAAATTTCCATTAAATTTCAAGCTTTCCTGAACTATAGCATTGACATTAATTAATTGTATATATTTCATGAGAAAGTGTACTTATGAAGCGAATAGTGTAGGGATTCTAATTAAATTGAACATATAGATAATTTCTGTTTGAACGTTATATCACAGGTCAAACTTTGATCCCCTATGTGGCCCATCCAACCCCCGTGTGGAGTCATGAGTCTATGTGAATCACAAGTACTTGATGTACTCTCCACATATTATGCCATGGAAAGTTTGTCATAATTTTCAAACTAATTCTGAAGTGGCTTTTCGCTGGCCCCTGATCACAGATTGTAATTTTAGGCTTTCTGATAAGCTAGGATTTTTAAGATGGACAACCGCACCCCCACTATTTATGCATTTTCGGATATCTTCCCCTTATAGATGCGGAAAAGGTTGCTGAGTCCTTGCATTTGAACAAACTGATTTTTTCTGGCTTTTACGCCCAAGGGATATTATTATAGTGTACCCAAGTTATTTAGCGGGCTGATCATGTTATCCTGGCGTGTTATCCACAGTCGGTTCTAATGTTCTGTACCTGTCGAGATGTCGCCCGTCTGAATTTCATATTTTGGTACAGTTCAACAAGCTTCTCATAAATTCACGCCATTTGACATGAGCGGGGCGCTATGGATTTGAAGCGCATTCAGACGGGTACAAAGATAAGCATACCGCACCACAAGCGCGACTAGGACCGATGCGAGGATCGATGTGCTCTCGATTGTACACAAGGCGAATAAAGGGTAGCTCACTTCAGCCGTTTGGCGGCTTCAGTGTGGAGCTTAAAAAGAGGACCACCTGGCGCGCCGTGAATTTAGCATTTAAGAGCACAAAAAATTTATGATTGCAATATTGTTGACCACCGAGTTGAATACTGCAAGACTCTTTTGAATTCTTAAGGGGTTTGGGCTGCTATAGTCTATTCATAGTTTTAATTTTGTTGGTGGAAAGTTACAGTTTAAGGGGCCCTATGATATGTTAAAGATAGACTATAGTCAGTGATTTTTATTTCTTATGATGGAATAAATGACATTACATACTATTCAGTTTTAGATTTCTGCTAATTAATGTAACAAGAACTTGATAAATAAGTCTTTTCCTTCTCTATTAAATCCTTTATATGGGAGGTGGAAATTCTTTTGTTTGAAAATCCTAACTGATTGTAGATAGTGCACTTTCTGTCATGGTTAGTTTTATAAGAACATGCACTTAAAAAGGTTTAAGATATCAGCCATATGATTAATTTGGAATGATCCATCGTTGTGCATGGGTTTTAATAGAAGTTTTAACAGTAAAGGTCAGCCCACTGAGATGGAATTAGAAGTAGGTGATATGTTTAGATTTCCTACAAATATATTACGAGTGAGTGGTTGACTTTCAATGACTTCATTTATAATATTGGATTTTTTAATATGTAAGATTGCGTATTGGTTTCAGTGACTTCTGATTTTGGTAATAAGGCAATCATTCTTTTATAAAGTTACTAGTTATTTATAAGATAACAGACATTAGCAACTGCTTTAAGTTACGCCATAGGATACGCATTGTTGTCTTCTCGCACTCCCAGTTCACTGACATCCGATAAACTAGCAGTATACAATGATCATTTTTGCCTATGGGGGTGATAGGCAGATATTGACCACATCTATTAAACAAATCATTTAGCTTTTTCTCGTAAAATTTATACCTGTATTAGATATCTACACATTTCCTTAAAAGATCAAAAAATCCTCTATTAAAAGTTATACTCAAAAAGAAATAAGATAGAGTAGTTTGTTTATTACGTTTAACAATTGTTGTGCGCGCATAGTATATATGTAGTAAGTTTGGGCAGTTCGTGGTAATACGATTCTCAAGACCTAAAAGGAAGAATATGCTAATTTAGTATCGCATTAGAAAGACAATAGTTAATACATAATTACTTTTGCAGCTTCCATGATAAGGGTATTACACGGCTTCTGTCTAATATATTCCATATTATTTAATTGTTGGCAGTTTGAAGACAATAGATATATTAAAGATTAACTTATCCATTTTCTTAAGATTTATCAGCAGAGCCAAATTCAGTGTGTCCTCTCTATTCGTGAGGGACGGTAAGAATTTCAAAATGAGATACTACAATGGCTTGACTTTTTGATCATGCGCTTAAAGCTCACACTTTCTTTACTTGGTGTTTTTTAGCCAATGAATTTTTCTCACTTTTGATGAGGTTTTCTTTGATTGGTTCCTTCGCCTGAGAGCGCGCTCCGTAGATCCCTTTGGTACCAATATTAACTAGATCAACCTACTGCACGAACTTTGTTGCTGGAGTTGGGGTATATTACGTCCACCTTTACCGCGGGATCAACGCAAGATTCTTCCGTTCTCTTGGTCAGTACTTTTATTCATCATAGACTGCTAATCCTTGTCAAAGGGTTGTTGGATAACAGTTTCTCCTTGTAAATGTGCGACTCGGAGAGATCGGAAATATTTGACTCAAACGTCAGATATACTATCAGTTGACCAAAATCTGGCGCTGTTTTAGTCGATACAGGATGTGCACTGTCAGTTTTAAATTAAATACAGCACATAGCTCTAGCTCGTCTCTCTTGTTTCTTTTGTTGCCACAAATTTCTCGTGAGTTAGTATGAATGTCCCAATATAGGAAGGGGGAATTGAGCATTTACGTTAATGGTAATAGTGGAATTTATTTATCTTCACTCAGTATACTTGATCCGCGCAATAAGTCAGAACTCAAGGTTTCGTGGTTGCCATGAAAATGCGCGGCAATCCAAATCAGAACTTTCATCCACGATCGCCTGCCGACACGTTTTGATCTGTTGTATACGGATCGGGTCCGCGTGCATCTTTTCGGACGAAGACGTGTGATGTACCCAAACTACTTTCGTATCCACTATGGTTATTCTATTAGTCATATGAAATAAATTCTAATTTAATATTACCCCCTCAACCTAGGTCACAAGTATATTACAAGAACGCACGTTTGTGGAGATGTGTACATAACGATATAAATATGTTGTTGTCCCAAAGATCAAGCATGGTAACCCAAGTTGAGCTGATTATTTGTTGCCGCAATGTACACGGCTCGCTGCAGTTTGTTTTTATGATTGCCTATGCAGAACAGGTGTAGCTCAACATAAATAGTATGGCCTTCGTGGATCGAACTTATGTGAGTTGTTCATGTTACTTCATTCAGTTTTTGCCTAGAGAAATCGTGGAAGTATACGGAATCGGACAAACAGTAAATTCAGCATTTGTGAGTTGTATCCAGTGATATAAGCTCGATCTCGATCACCCATTTTCGTGGATTAATTCTATACTCTGCGACAAGTACAAACACTCAAGTAATCAAATTGATCGGGACTTATTCACTGCATATAGATTGCATTGAAAGAACTCGCAATATCATCAGTGGAATAATGGGGTGTTATGTGTATAGTTGACTGATCCTTACAAACTTTGTGTATTATCATAAATATGTCATACTAGTCTGTACTTTCACATAATCAAATGATACGTTCCAATTACAATGCAGACCGTGAGTAATCATGATACGGATTTTTGTCCAATAAGAAACAAGGCTCTTTATCGTCATTCTGCAGTGGCCTTAGGTGATGGTTTTTGACGCTGTTTTTTTTTTTTTTTCTCTATTACAGTGAACGATGATATTATATAACTATCACTAACATAAGAACTCATTTTTCAAAAAGTGTTATCATTCTTTCCTATAATGCTTCGCCTCTTATCTCATTGATAAAATCTATGGGTGTGCAATTCCGCTAGTGACAAGCAAAGGTAGGTGTTCCCTGCCATGATATGCATTCTCTCGCCTCACCTATGTTGTTGTCCGCACCTGTGAAGTAAGATTTTTGACTGTTATGTTACACTGACACCAGAGTTATGAGACAGATCTGTTACTGACCGTTACGATATATTTATAGCCTCAGGGTGTTCTCCAATTCCATTAAGAGAGGGTGAAGAATGGTGAAACGTCTGAGCCTTCTATGGGGGTCGCGTATGTCGTGATAACTAACCCGGACATTTTTTGTAAGGCGCGCAGCTAAACAAAAGCGCTTAATAGACCGGTATTTAATTGTGTTTTTCATTGTCCTGAGGATTAACGCAAAATTTAGTGGAAAGGTCAGTCAGAGTAATATGACCGATAAATTAAGTTTTCTGTACTAATTAAGATAGAGTATCGGCCACTCAACCATCATCTACGTCGTCTGTGGCGGTGCCATGGTGCCGTGCTTAAATTGATTTTAGAACTTACAATGCTTGCTCTCTAAATGTAAGAAAATCTTAAGATAGGCAGTCACGGTGATGCTTATCCAACCTACAACAGAATAATTGACTTTCTAAGTCTGAGGCATAAACTCAGTTTGTTAGTTTCCAGGCCATGGGGCGAGTCATGATACTCTCTCAAAAGTATCTTTTAAATTGTTCAGCTTTGATTACACACCTAATAGTTGTTCATGTTCCTTGTGCTAGAGATTACACACCTTAGAAAGGTGTGATGTGTCCACTTCGATTAACAACACCTATTATTTGTTCTTATCAGCGTGTCGTTATGTTCATCCTTGATTGACACAAAGGTTGTATATATGTATTCCCATCCGCATTTCCACACACCTATAGGCATTGTTTATTGCTTAACTGCTTTGCGAATTACTACCCTTTGTTAGGGTTACTTAGTGGTTCTGGACTTGATCTACACAACCTGATCAGGTTATTAGATGTTCCACTTGATATACCAACACCTATTAGGTATGTATCGTTATGATGTACCAACCTTTGATTTGACACCACCTCTATGAGTCTTTCGTTACAATGTCGTTCGGCTTGGAGTATTACACACCTAATAGGTTTTTTAGTTCTTGCTTTGACTTTTATCACACTCTCTGAATAGTTATGTTCTCTTAGAAAGTCTTACACTAACCTATAGGTTCGTTAATAGTTTCAGAGTTGTATTACTACCTAATAATCTAGTTGTGTCTCTGAACTCCTTCGCTTGCTGTTTACACAAAGTATAGGTTGTTAGTGGATATCTGACCATTGATATTACACACCTCTATGATAGGCTTTTTATGTTCTCGCTGTATTATCACACTATAGGTGTGTTCATGTTGTCGCTTGACTTGTACCACTAATAGGTTTGCTAGTGTTTTGTGCCTAATGATTACACCCCTTAAAATGGTTCTTTTATATTCCGCCTTGAATAGTCACCGCGATATATTGGGTTTTATGATTCCGCGTTGGTCGATTAGATCACATCCTGATCCGATCTTCGGATACATAGTATATACTATGAGGACTCTTTGTTATCTGCTTCCCTGATTGCTGACATCTTATACATCTAATCAGACTTTAGATACACACCTGTGTAGGTCCTAATTTGTAGTGGATTCCGCATCTATGTGATTACACACTCCATATTAAGATTGATTACACGACCTGTTAGAGATTATGTATGTTTTTCGCTTGATTTTACAAAGACGCTTAGTTTGATTAAGACACCTGATATATTTTGTAGATGTTGCAGGCGCTGGTCTCTATTGTCATTTGGGGATTGTGCCCTGATTCTTGTGTACTGAATTAACCGGACCTCTCCACAGGTGCGATCCACATACGTATACGAAAGCCCTAGTCGTTTCCTGCCTCTTAGGGTGTCCTCTTGCGCGTCTCTCGATTGGCGGTGGCGCAATTCTCGCGGCTTCGCTAAGTTGCCGGCCAGCGCTGCCCTAGCCGTCTCGTGCCTACCCAGATTCGTAGTTCTCCTCCACTGAAAGCTCATGTCGAGTGCCTGTCATACAATACGATGAAAAATTATCGTTTACAGCTTTGTTGAGAAAAAACTTTATCATTGCGAAAACTATGTTGATGTGATTGTTCTTGAGTGCAAACGTGATATCAACATCTTTTAAGTGGTTGATATAGAAATATTTATTACTTGCGTGTACTTATGAAGTATACCTTCATCAGGAAGGTTCGTGTTAACATGTGTGTAGTATCTGTATTGGATCACTACGATTTGGTCAAAAAATGATGTTTTCTTTGATTAATTTAACAGGTATAATATATACGATTGTACACAATCAAATATCCTGTACATCTTGTCTTTAATACACATCAAATTATGCAAATATAATTCGAGTTCCCGAAGAGATTTCCCTCACCAGCTCTGTTGGTATTTTTCCCGTGCTCCGCAAAGATTTGCCTTCGCTTTGTTCATCAGGGTTTCCTCTTTTTTGCGTCGGATCTCTGCCTTATTTGGCTCGCTTTTCTGGCATATTAGTTCTCTAGGCTGTTACAAGAAATGAGAAAGCAAGTCACCAGGATCTTTGGGTCCTTTGATGTCGGGAGTGAAGAAGGCATTGAGTCATATTACAACATATCGCAATACCAAGGAAATGCGAAATTTCTTGAAGATAACTCAATTGATCGTTTTCATCATACAATAAGCCAGCTACATGATGACAGATGTTGATGTAACATTTTATATAGTAATACGATGTGGTAACTAAGTGGCTGTCAGGGATAAGATCAGCTAGTCCCCCCCTCAGTATGGTGTAAAAGTGGTTTTTGGTGATAGGGCGGGATGCAGTCTCCATGAAAGTAATTAGGCTATGCATTATCAAAATATTTTATTGTGACAAAAGAAGAAGTCCGGTCTTTGGCTCATGTCTATAGGGTAAGTAGTAATTACGGCGTATGGCAAAGGGTTAATCGCCCATTGTAGACGTGTTAGTAAAGATCGGACATACTGTTCTTACTCGACTTGTCTCTAGCAACAAAGAGATAGACCTCTTTTTTCTGTTGCTTGAAGAAGGACAAAATCCTGAACACTGTCTCACACCATGAGAGGGATCTTGGGAGGGACTCTGCTTTTCATTTTCTTTGATTGCTTGAGGACGGATTTGCTTTGACAGTGTCTTACACAAGATGCTCGATGCCTACTTTCTTCTTAGCTCCGTTGAAGGATTTGGACTGTACTGTCACATTGTAGAAGTAGTAAGTGACTACTTCTTATCATAATGCTCTATTTGAGATGTGAAACAGTACTGACTTATGTTTCATACGAAAGAGCATCTTTTATCCGGTTATGATAGACTATACTTATTAAATATATATTATGCTATGAGATTTTGACTGTAGACTTTGTTCAATTCAAGAGGAAATGATGACTCCTTGCTTTATGTCTGTTCTGTCAGTTGAGACGCTCTGCCGTAGCAGTCTGAATTTGGTTATTGATGACGTATTCTAGTGTTTTTAGTGTTTATACATGTTCTCTTAACAATTTGTCTCACACTTCTTAGCACTGTAAAAAATAGAGGTAAGCCATTTAGTTCATGTTTAATCGGAAAACAACCTTATTTTTCAATTGACCATCTTGACATCGAAACAATGAGAAACAAAATATATAATTCCGAATAGTATATTATTATAATTCTAAGCTCCTTGCATAGATTTGTAGTCGAAATCTATTGTTTGGAAATACGAGTTTTAACTTCAAACGCCATTAGCTGGACATATCAGGTAATTTGCATGGGATTGGAACTCAATGTCTGATTGCTATGAGACATCATTCGCAGCATTGCATGCTGAGTATAAAACATTCGTTGAAATGAATTTGATCAGCTTTGCGATGCTCGGTGTAATGAGATGACTTGTTGGATGAGGGCATAGTCAGCATTGCATGCTGGCGGTAGGTTAAAGCAAATCTTTTTGTGAGAATATATGCTGTATTATAAAATGTATAGACATGTATCGGTGGAGTTGCATTGGCTGTGGTACTGAAAA
>CAJDSM010079625.1:68-11757 GCA_903981925.1 Ostrea lurida
TTATACGTGAACGCAAACTTAGTAACTCTACGCCAAATATTCTGATTGGCAGGAAACTACATGGTCAATCGCAAGGAAATCTTTTTGGTTACTGTGAATGTCATGTTGTACTAAGACGAACTCATAAAAAAAAATTGGTGGCGATCCGCGGATTCCAGTAAGATTTTAATCGTAAACATGGTGGAAGGTCAAGAAGTAATCTGACTGCTTTTGTTCGCATTTGTTTTGCAATGGTGTACTCCATTCTCTCACTCCCAATACTTGCGTCAGTTCTACATACAGTATAGTGTGTTTTCTTTTCAATATGACTGCAATCATCTGGTCTATAATGTGCCCACGCTACATGTACGATTGTATCCTGCTAAGCACAACCTATAAATAGACGTACCATTAAATATATGCAATAAATACTATCAGTGCCCATCTAGCACCGCCTCTGATATATTACAATGTCTTTCCTGGATGGGACCAGTGGAATATTAGTGTGTAGCACGTAAACCGCGATACGATGAAAAAACTCCCTACATACAATGACACTCAGAAAAGAAAAACCTCAGATCGATAGAAAGGACTATTCGCATTAGCTCTTGACCTCTTAAGTCAACAAAAAACCTCACAACCTCATCTGCCAACAGCTTAGCCAGCTGTGGAACCAATCAAATTACCAAGGCGATCTGAGAACAATTAACGCTGCGGGATAGGTATCCTCTACCTTATAACCGTTTTTAGAAATAACCTATTATCTAACAGAGTGGATATAACCTGTACGTGACGTTTGACAAATCCGACTGAGTAGTTTTTGTCGAATCGCTACTAGAATAAAATCGATAATACTCAATAATCAGCATTTATAATGCACAGCTTGTTGTGACATCCATTCCGAGCACCTATTTAGCTTATTTCTATGGAAGATTAATATGGAGTGACTAGAACTATATGGGTAGGGCGCAAACATCTAGATCGCAACCAACTGTTATGCGTGGTTGTGGAAACTGCTTTCCCGCCTATTAATGAATTTGTATTATGTTCTGATTGGGAACGCCACAAACAAGATCGAGGTTGAGTGGGTTATCCGAAAAGTGAGATATCAAGAGGAGTTCAGTGAGATCTCATGTCACAACTTACAGCCATAAGGGTATCGCCCCCCCCCCCCGCCCCAACAATGTCGGGAGCAAATACTCGGGCATAAAGCTCACACTGCCAAGTCATAAGTATATATTCTCTACAGACAAATACTTCGCCCGATCAATAAAGCTCTCATGTCCCTATTTACTAGGGCTCATTGCTTATCAACATATCGGAAAGCCACCACCACGTATACGCTGTCTATATTTTAATTGTATAGTCTATTCAGACATCTTCTGAATTTTTGAACAACAAAATTTATAAATAACACATTTCAATCCCTAATCAAGTACTACCAAGGCTCGAGACGGCGAAGTGCTGACCAGATGGCACAGGGAATAGCGACACGCCTGTACTAGCGCACCTGCTCGTCAGATCGGCTTCCAGGCATATTCTAGGTGGTCTTGGATTGCATATTTTATGCGCCTGGTTCTATTTATGCAACATTAGTCGATGCCTGCTACCGAAATAATTAACCAGTGGGCGCTGTTTTCTGTGAGTCTAACTTTCTTAATAACTGATGACTGATAATTCGCGCATCTGCTACTGTAATTTATAGCGTTATATGGCATGCATATGACAAAGAAATCGTCATAATATAATAGAGTAACAAACAAGATATGATTTTACTAACATATGAGTATAGTTTGCTTCATTAGAAATGAACACTCGCAAAAAGCCCAGTGTATAAGAATGTATTTGGCAGGTAGTTGATTAATGCTCGCCTATTAGAAGACACCAGTCGCATAAAATATCAATTACAATGACGCGCGATATAGAATAATGATGGAGAGGAGACAGTCAGTGCTACAGGCGAGTGCTGCAATTCCCTGATTCCACTGGATCACACTCGCCGTGAGCCTTTTTATCGGTTGACCAATAGGTCAAAGATGCTAAAAGAATCCCAAAACCGTGATTTTGTCCAAAAATCAAAGAGCTGCCTAACAAATATATAATAAAGACAAGCTACGTTCTTAGATAGCAAATTGACCCAGATGATATATGAAGGCTGAGCTAGCTTTTTGTATCGGGCAGGTATTTGATGTTTGTATGCACCATTGAGGCGACGTTGGCAGTGCAGCTTATGCCGGTTTTGATCCCGAACTTGTGGGGGGGTGGCGGGAGGAGGGCGATGGAGTGGGAGAGGGGAGGTATAGGGCGGGGGGGGAGGAGGGGGGGGGTAATCCTTAGTGGCTGTAAGTTTTGTATCATGAGATTCTGCACATCCTTTGAATATACTTGACTGCATAACCCAAACCGATCTGTTTATCGTGGCATCCTGATCCAGATACAGAACATTAAACACTTTATTAAGTAGCGCGCAGCAATTTCGCCAAACCCACCGGCATAACAGTTGTTGCGAATTCTAGGACATGTGGTTGCGACCCCTTAACCAGCCTAGTTTCAGTCATAAATATTGTAGCATTCGAATAGAATTTATAGAGCTCAAGATAGGAGTCATAGATAGGGAGCAATGGTAACCAACAATGTTGCATATAATGTGATTATAGATTATGATTATTTGATGGTTGATAAAACTAACAGCGATTCAGCAATGTAAGGTTAGATCATACACATCTACGTTGGAACTATGGATTTTAAAAAGGAAGGAGGGATAACCTGATCCGCCGCTTTAGTATACGCATTGCATGTCGATTGGCTTCATCAGCATAGCTGATGGACCAGAAATGCGGTGGGGTTTTTTATTGCTTACTTAAGAAAGTCAAAGCCTAACGGATTAGTACCTTTCTACAACTAGAGCAAGGAGTAACCCATGGCATTTTCTAAGCTTACATTGACTGTAGATTTACTTTCAGATCGTTTCGCGTAACGGTTCGCACACATAAGTTTGCTCACCACTCCTCCGCTCGACGGGAACCATAATATGGGGAACATTAAATACGATGTGCTAGATTGGTCCTCAACTTGGAGTATCATTGCATATTACTTAGTAAAATGTGGTGTCTTATTAATAGGTTTGTTGGCTAGCCAGCGGTACAATAAAACAGAGCAATGTTAGCTATTGATAGGATGATGTTGCCGATATTATATAAGACAGAATATCTCTGCAGTATATGTGATAAAAAACATCATTCCCAACATATACTGCTAATTTAGACGGCTAGACGGCAAGTATAGGGGTAGTGAGGATGGGATATACATATCCATGCTAAAACAATGCACACAAAAAGCAGTTCATCATATGATTTCTTGACCTCTCATCCATGGTATATCTATTTCAAACATGCATCTGTCTGAAGCCAAAACCGAGATACGCCAGGGCACAAATTCTCTTAATATGAGTTCTGTTAGGGACCAAGCATACATTTTGTACCATTTTCCTTAGAGCGACTTGTGAACTCAAATAGCTGTACCTCTTGCAATGACGTGATTAATCTGCTGTTCAACGTAAGAGATTCATGGTCTAAATATTGAATTTGCGCTTTTGCAATCGAATGTTACGTAAAATTGACCTAAACGTTAATTTAGGGGCAAAATCTTATATTAGAGGTTGTAGCTATAACCATTAAAGGACTGTGCAATATTCTTGAATTTATAATTTTACTATCTCATGAAATTCGGTTTTATCTTTCAATATGGAATATAGAAAAGTTGTTTAGCCGTCTAATCAAATGTTCGAGAAATCCAGTCGAGGTAACAATATGATAATGCAAAAATAAATCTCTGATAACATTGACAACATGATAAGCGATATTGGGGCGCTAGCAGGCTTATATTAGTTTCATACTAATATCGTTTCAGATCACTTTAGTGGCCTGTTCTTCTTCATTGCCTTGCGATAATCGAGTTGTTATTTGAGAAGACATTTCGTAAAACAAAACAATATAAGCTATCATAAAGTTACATTCATCTTCACAATTCGATTTTTGGTACGTAGTTTTGTGTAGTATTACTCAAAATTTAATTATAATCAGATAGTTTGGGTGTCAAATCGAATGTAAGAAATATTTTATGCTACAACAGTCCCGCATGGTACAGAAAGGCGAAGTAACAGCAGCAAAATAATTCGATGCTAAGAATGATTTATCGTACATGTCTTATCACATCATTTTTCAGTCCGCGTGAAAATGTAAACACATTTCACGCAAGAAAGTCTTTACAGATATGAATGATTAAGTAACTATCTTGACAACCTTGGAATATGTATGCTATCATGACTAAAACACATGTATCGATTTACTAAACAGTCCTAGAATTTTTTGCACACATGTCAATCAAGAATGCAAGATTAGATTTACATTCTTATTCTAAAAAATCATAAAAAATTACGAAGCCTAAGAGGGTCAAAATTAAGAATATATATTAAAATAAATTTAAGCGTAATTACGACTTAATAGTTGTAATAACCGATCGATATAGTCGTAAACGACGAATATTAAGTCGTAATTACTACATAATTACAGTCGTTATTACGAGATAATAAGTTAATATCGTAACATAAAAGTGTTATTACGCGATACTATGTGTAATAACGAGATAATAAGTCGTAATAACGAGATATTAGTCGTACTTACGACTAATTAAGTCGTTTTACGAAGATTATAGTCGTAATTACGAATAATTAAAGTCCTTATTACGGATACATCTAATACGAATATTAAGTCGTAATAACGAGATATTAAGTGTAATTACGAACATTAAGTCATACAATAATACGTTATCGATTTAATCCATTACGAGAAAATCGTAATAGAATATAAGTATTCTCAGCACGAATAAGAATAAGAAGTTGAAAACAGATAATTAAGTCACGTATACTACATACTTAACTTATTAACGAAATCATAAGTCGTAATAAGAGATATAAGTCGTATTACGACTGTAAAAGTCAGTGAGATAGATAAATCGTATAAGAGTATAATCGTCATAATAACGAGTATAATAAGGTCGTAATAACGAGATTATAGATCGTAATAACGAGATAATAGTCTTAATACGAGATTATCGTATTACGGTTGCTGATAAATAGACATTAAGTATTCGCTTATGAGGATGGAGGAGCATGTTAGATTGTACTTTGCTTGTTTATTCCAATGCATAATATTTGCATTTCTGCGTTAGGCGCTCGTACTACTCAGAATGCACTTTGGGCGCTCTTCGGATTCGAATTTGCAAGAAGAAAGGTATGCATAATCTACTAGGATGTTTTAACGTAAGAAGCATCCAACATCTGGTCGATTAGTTGCTATCGTTGAGTGCACTTAATCATCAAAAATAATTTCTCGTGTTCCGAGAGACAACTGTTTATGAATAAATGAGATTCCCCCCATCCCCCCCCCCCCGCCCCCCCCGTCGAGGCCTTAATTCCCTGCTCGACATTACTATGGCATTTAGTTTTTATTAGTCCATGTGCAATTATTTGTCTTATTTTTCGACAATGTTTGCCCCGCCGTAGGCATAGGGGGTGCAAGAGCCTAAAAGTATATATTTATGTTCCCTTTTGTTTCCAAGATGCTTCTGTCAATTGTAAAGAATTGAAAAAGTACGAACTTAATTAAGTCGTAATTACGACTTATTATCTGGTAATAACACTTAGTATCTCGGTTAATAACGATTATTATCTCGTTATTACGCTTATTAATCGAGTTACGACTTATTATCTCGTTATTACGACTATTATCTCGTTTTAACGAATCTTCGACTTTCGTATCGATTTATTTACTGACACTTTATTAGTCTCGTTATTACGACTTTTATCTCTTATATACGACTTATTCATTTTCGCTATCGTTATTACGACTTAATTAAGTCGTAATGACTCTGATTACGACTTATTATACTCGTTATACAGACTTAAGTATCTCGTTTATAACGACTTTATCTCGTATTTACACTTACTTATCCCTCACAAGTTCGGTATTACAGACTTATTAGTCGTAATTACATTTATCTCTCGTTATTACGCGACTTAGATCTCGTTATAACGATTTATATTTATTTCGTATTACGAACTTATATTCGTAAACGACTAGTATCTCGTTATTACGACTTTTTAATTTTTTTTTTCTCTTATCCTGATGATTTGACCCTTCTAGGCTTTCGTAGAAATTAGATATAAGGTGCATGAAAAAGAAATGAAATGGAAAATGTATTTTATTTCAGGAGGA
This sequence comes from Ostrea lurida, assembly GCA_903981925.1. Classification (NCBI taxonomy): domain Eukaryota; kingdom Metazoa; phylum Mollusca; class Bivalvia; order Ostreida; family Ostreidae; genus Ostrea; species Ostrea lurida. The sequence goes on from CAJDSM010079625.1 coordinate 6,323, forward strand.
CTTCAAATTTTCAACATGGATCCATGCTTTGTTTGTAGTTCAAACTACGACCTACGCCAAAGAGTGCCGTATATGTTACCATGCTGTCATAAAAGCATATGTTTACTGTGTCTAGAGAAAATTCTAGATGATCGAAAAGTAAACAAAAACAAAAAATGTCCAAACTGTCGATATACACTAGAACAAAAGACAAAGACAGATTTTAGTCTAAATGTGGTCATCCAGGAAGCATTGGAATTTCAGCAGTTAGTAGAAGTTTATTGTGACCAATGCACACAAGAGGAAAAAGAAAAAGCCATTAAAACATGCAATATGTGTGGATTACTATGCTACAAATGTTGTAGCAGTCATAGTCAAATGAAGATCTTCAGCAGTCATAAAATAAGCTTTATGCCAGTTGAAAAGTTGTCAACTAATCTACTAAGGGTTTTTCAGCATCCAACGGACTGTGCATTACACAAAAATCAAAACATTGACTCTTTCTGCATAAGATGTAACAAGGTGATTTGTAAAGAATGTATCGAATTGAGTCACAGGGATTGCAAACAAGCAATACAAACATTGGATGAAGCATTCGAAAAAGTAAACGACTCACTCAAAGATGATTTGAAAACGATTGAATTATGTTTGGTTAAAAAGAGATGCCAGGATTTGACAGAAACACAACAAGATCTGGAAGACTTAATTGGGGAATTAGATCCCTTAAAGGACCAATGCGTAAATGCATTGAAAAATAAGTTTAATGATGTCAAGATGGAACTTAAAGATAAAGCACAGAAATTTAGAACTGGTAGCAACAAAACCATGGAGCAAATAAAAAAGCTGGAAAATATTCATCAAAACCTACGCTCTTTTATTGATGATGCATCATCATTGCAAAACAAAATCGGGTTCCTACAATATGCAGATAAAGTAAAACAAAGCATGGGTCTTTTGCGGGACAATTTAAAAGAAATAGACAATGTGGATGAAATCGACTTTCTTACGTTGATAAAGGAAATATTCAGCAAGTTGAATGTATCTGTTGGAGAGTCGCCTGTTGACTTTGCGTTAAGTGTTGCTGAAGAATGCGATGACTATCCTTTCATTCTGAGTATTTTGAGACAATATCGTCCCTCAACCAGGGTTCTAAAAAACGAAGGTTCGTATTTACCTTTTTTTTTTTTTTACAAATTCGAATTCATTATTTCATGAAAACAAAAATGAAAGAAAGGTAATGGATATCTTATGTGCAACCAGTCACAAAACAAGTGAGATGACTGGTCATTGCGTTATTTCTAAGTTGAAAAACGATATTTTAGAAACTCATTACATTCCATTATATAAAAACTACATATTCTGCAGAAGAACATCTCACTCTTTATGGTGTGAACTTTGAGATAGAGAAGTTTCCACGTTATCATTATCATTTTGCATTGGTGCAAAAGATTCTTGACAGCAAAGAACCAGTGGACAGTGACGCCATTACAGATGATGTACCTTCAGCTTGCCGTAGAAACATTCTCGTATCTGGAAGAGTAAAAGAAAGCGACCTGGAACTTCTAATGCCACTGACAGTTGATAAATTATCCGAAACGAGTGGTTCATGTAAGTGGTTGATAAATTATATTTAATGGGCCTCTTTAATATTAACCTATATATACATATAAAATGGCGTAGTAACAAAGTATCAAACATCTAAACCTTGTTACATACATTGGAAAGCATCACTGTAATTTACGTCTATATTCAACATACTTGTACATACATGTGTATGCTGGCTAAACATGAGTATGAAGTATGGTCAGAAGTATACAAATAGGATAAGTAACATCGTGTTAAACGTAATCATAATCCAAAAAACATATACAAAATCGAGTGTAGGGCAACACGGACTTCCGACAAAAGCGAAGGTAGGATCAAGTGCCTTGGAGGAGTAAGCATCCTCTGCTGACCGGTCACACCCGCCGTGAGCCCGTAGTCCGAAATAAAGTAACGGATTACCGTAGTTAAATCTAGTAGGATAATGACAGTCTAACAAAGGGCATGAAAACAAATCAGTCAACATATGACTTGTGATACTTTGTAATCGCAACAAGTCATTATAGCGACCGTAGAATTTGCAAAATGATGACTTTAAACGAGATTCGTTATAACCCTGCAACTTTCAACTTTTGTTAGTAGTTGGCCTCGCTTTAAAATCCGCATACGCATAGCATGCTCTTGCGTATCGAATCAACTGCGAGATATACACACCATAAGCAGGTGACAGTGGTATATTACTACATAGAAAGGGAAAGTTGACGATTGGCAAAGTTAAAGTCATCACGCTTATTTAAGTTTTAAAATGAATTGAGATTAATAGATTTATTTAATCTTCTGATGTGAAATTCTTAGTGATGACTTTTGTTTTGGGCTTCTGTTTCGAAACCGGAAGGACTCCGTTTCCAATCCCCATGCTTCAAACCTTATACGTATACCATAGCTAATGTATGTTCCTTCACTATGCTCCTGGGATTAGAAGTAAAAAGTACGAGTCTTTTTAAATGACCTTAATATCACCTTCACACTCACGGATTTTTCTTGCAAGTCCATACCGATCCCCGAATCGTAGTCAGTCGCAAGCATTCGTAAATCACTCGTCGTTATCCGTTAACTCGTCACAACTCGCACATTCATAAGGATCCGTGAAAGTTGGGGCTAATTTTTTGATATGTCAAAAACATTTCACGATTATCCACAGATTTCATTTTCAGTAATGCTTTGGTCACAACCCCTTCCGAAAAGGCATAGGATGTACTCCCGGCATGATTTTATGCATGCTATTTACGATTTCATTCCCGTCGGGTTACAATCGCTTTACGTATTGTTCAGAGTCAATGTGAGCGCTTTACGTATGGACACTATTACTTTACAAGTACATTTGGGATAAAAGAAGGAGCATTTTTAAAAATTATTTTTCCAATTTTTACTGTATCTCTCATATATCATGCTGTTCCAAGTAATGCCAGTTGTCTAGCGATGATACATATCCAATTACGAAATATTTTGAGTTAAAAACGTAAATAATCGTAACTAACTCCTAACTATTCGTAACAGCACATTATCAACTGGTTAAAAGGTCCTAATTCGCACGTAAAGCTAATCTAAATCGTAATTTTCCGTAATATACTCGTAACAAACCCTAAAAGCTCGAAAAATGTGGTAAATTGCTCGTAATTATCGGTGTTCACTAGGAACAAATCGTAAATGGTTGCCTGCCGTAAATTCATCGCAAGAACTCGTAATGAACCATGAATAACCAGTAAGTACTCGCAAATACTCTTAAAATGTTCTTATAGTTCTTTAAAGTGCCTAAACCGTAGCAATCCATGTACTTTTACGGATTTATGGAATAGGTAAAGATCCGTAAGAAAAATTAGTGAGTGTGAAGGTACCAAAAAACAGTTTTTCCGTGACACGGTAGGCGCTGTTTCGATAAAGGACTCTAAATGGAATGACCAAAAGCGTCGTGCATGCGTCAACATTTGTGGCAATTCATCTACAAGTGTGGCGACTCAACATGAATTGGATGCCTTCTCCCATTGGACGTAAAATAAGAAACAAATATAATTTTTATTTATTATTGTATAAATATAGATCTCCCATGGTTTGTGGTTTGATATGATGATTATCCAACGATTGTGTGTTTTCTATCCCCGAGCCTTGGCGAGGGGATAGAAAATACACAACGAGTTGGATAATCATCATATCAACCACAAACCATGGGAGATTTTTTTATCACATATTTTATCCAGACTAAGCCTAATGAATAATGATTTCTTTTCTCTTTGTTTACCTGAGGCCGAATACCTACGCAACGTTAACATTACGGCACTACAAATAGTTGGGAATTTAAAAAAAATAAGAGTATTGATAGTCGCAATGTTTAAATCATAAGAGATTATTCGTAAATGAGAGAAAAAATACATTTTAGGACATATTACATAGAAATTGTGTAAAAATATTAGCCATTCAGTGATGGCGTATAAAATGACGCGATGGGTTTTTTTTCTTGTTGCGAGTGGAATGGAGTATCTGTACATCGCCACTGACAGAATTTTTGTTTCCTGTAAAGGCATGGAGGGTCGTGGAGATATTATTGTGAATTGTGTTTGGGTTCCTTACATCTGTATTCGTGATGGAATCTTTATGTCTCAGAGCAGAGATGCTAGATGTGGAGTTCGGTGCGTGCATGATGGAGTTGATCAGTTGATAATCCATTAAATCAAAGGAATAAATACGTGACAACAGATATTTTGTTTGTGTCGTAATGTGGTCTATCGGATTTTCTAACACTCGGAGAGAAAAATACAGAGTACGTCGTTCAGTTTTAGACGGAACGGGGGTAGAAAGGGGGTAGGGGGTGTTTACATTTTGACTGCAGTGCAGTATTTGAAATTGACAGGCCTTTTCGAAATTAACTAATTTCATAACAATCAGTTTTCAAATGCTCAGACACCTCAGCATCCCGAATGGAAGGATTAGCATTTGTGGTTTTCAAGAAATGGCCTCTCAGTTGAGAAACGATGGACAAAGAAATGTCAAAGCTTTTTTTAAAGATGTTTTACTGAAAAATTTGAATTTCCATGTTTTTTATTTCCATTGTACATATTTCATCAGTTTTCAGGATTTCGCGCCTTAAGTTTTCCAGTTGGTAAGCGTCCTTGAATGACGTGGAAGTCATTTTTAAAGGAGGGAAGTGTGTATAGGTGTTATTAATTCATTTAGAATTTATAAATCGACACGGATGTATAATACATATTTCAAATTAAAACATTTATTTAAAACAGACTATATTAAAATGTGTTTTATTGCTCTTCAAGTAGAACGGCAGTCCCTGTTGGATTCCTTGAATTTGGCCTATAGGTCATTAATTAAACTTTGTACATAGGTCTCAAGGCCAGAGTTTTCTATTGTTGTAGTTTTTCGCTATCTCGTATTTTATTGGTCCAGTTCTTTTCCTCCAAAAGTTCTTGCTGTATTCAGTCATCTTTCCAAAGCTGAGTTTCAGAAAGTTGTAAGATTGACAGACATATATATTGACTCCCATAATATGACTGATCTTTTATTAACAAGTATCCCATTTTCATTAGATCAAGGTCTATTTTGAGGATTTTCATAATTGCCATGTACATCACTTATTCCCATTTAGAATGAGTGATCATACATGAAATGTAAGGACAGGGAATTGGAGGTGTTGACCTTTTCAAAGAACCCAACAGGGACTTTTTATATATTCAAAACCCTGTTACACCTTTATCCATTTTGAAATCACTTGAGTTGATATTTTTTCATATCACATAGTATGTATTCTACGGCCGCATGACGATCAAGGACGACAGAATTCCCAATCAATCGATATTATAAAAATATTGATTAGAAGGGAAACTGATGTTAATAATTTCTTCAAACAT
>CAJDSM010079628.1:774-12715 GCA_903981925.1 Ostrea lurida
ATATTCATTATACACTTAGAAATAACACTGGATCTCTCAAATACTCGAAACGCGAGTCCTGGGCGCCCCCCGCACACCTGGGGCCAACAACTTCCATTATCTCCTGATCTCTTTCCCATCTACCCTGTGTTTTATCGACGACACAAAGGGTATGGATACCTACTCCCTTGCATTCTGACTACCTCGTTTCGCCGTCATATCTCAGACTAATTCTTGCATCCCATGGTAACATATACAAAGGCTTCCGGTACAGTACGCTATCATTCCGGAATAGCGTACCGTCGACTGCGTAGCCTCGGGTTCAGGTCACAACTTTTCCCATCGCACCGTGACAGCTGCCACCGTTACGTATTAATTTCTCATAACAATGTCATACGGCGACACCCAGCTCCACTTGTTGAGTCCATCGTTACGGATCTACCCCAAGTTAAGGTGAGCCTTATTTTGAGTATTTTGGTCAGATCCTTAACCTGGTTACATGCCTTTAAAGCCCACCAACCCTTATCCCGAGGCCCCTTCCTTATAACCCTGACTGGGATGGGACCTAAACCCCACAAGGCATCAAACATTGTGAACAACACCCCCAAAGCTCATTTATAACTGTCTTTCAAAAGTCAAAACTTAAGAGGCCAAGATTCAATGAAAATGTCTATCTCATATAGTGCGCCCGCGATAGCTTGCCTCCTTTAATTAGCTCAGATAGTAACCCAATCTAATTAACAATATTAAAAACTTAAAATCGCATCCGCTCGCCAGTTTCGATACGTCGCTATTTACATATCGAAACCGGAGCGGCATGGAAGATCTAATTATAAGTAGCATTGAATAGTCTTACATGTCTCTGAATTAACGGCAGTTCACTTGCTCTATTATAGAGTTTTTGTGTCCACATGCGATTCCGGGGGTGATAAATTTAGCTTAATGATTTTAGTGGTTTAATATCTTCACCTCACCATATATCGAGCGTCCCCTGGGTTGATTGGGTAGTCGTGTATCCACGGACTTTGAGGACTGCATCGATTAAACGTGAGCGAGCTATTTTAAAGCCCGAGCCTCTTTTTAAACACTTCCTTGTCCACCAAAATTATATAGTTATATCTGCTTAAATTATTAGCATACCTTTCAACCAGCAGTTCATCAATTTCAGACCCATGGGGAAAAACACCACTACAGGGTAAATACCTGTATTCTCGAACGTTTATCTCGATACCCACGCTTATGTCGAAGTCGACGGCCGGCTCCGACCGTTTTCCTATATAAAGGATTTAAATAACTCTATGATATCTCGACACACGGTTATCGCAAATACCCTGCTTTATGCGAAGTATTTTTCAAGGTCCCAGCCCTATTTTCACCTGTTTTATCTCGAAGTGCAGTCAATTCCCGGTCTGCTCTCCATTATCTGCCTACTCAAGTCACGCATTCACCGCCCGTGCTTACAAACTAATTGATAGTTGTCGACAGGTAGTTCCACGCTCGGCCTTTTCCAGGTAACCCAGGGGTTGCGATAATAGTTAACCACGAGGCTATGTATGTTACTCATAGCCAAACTGTTTAGTAAATCCCCCCAATCCATGCCCGACTCGCGGGCCCTGATCTCTAACTGTTAACACCACATGAGATATTCCGCCGGTGCGTGGGAGCGCGAGCTCTCCGCTCTTTATAGACCCACGTAGAATCAAATGGAGGCACGAGAGTGAAAGTTCTCCGAAAACGCTGATTCATTACTAATTATCCTCCGTCCAAAACGAAAAAAAATGTTAGAATATCGAATTTGGGTATCTCGAACACCCGGATATCTCGAAGTTTTTTCGAGTCCCTCGGATCCCCTTCACACTCATTAACAGAGATAAGTCCTCCCGTATCTCTATTCTATATGACGATTAGCAGGATTCAGTATAAATACTTGATCCTCGGCTTTCTTTGTCCACATATTCACGAGCCCCCTATTCGCGATATTTTCCACATATGCTGTTGATTAAGTTTAGATTGTTAACATTAGCAAATGCAAGCCCCATTTCATCTAGTCGTACAGCTCCCGTACCATTTCTACCGAGTGCGATGGGAAGATTATGGTTTATTTAACTTATATGGTAGCTCTATAAACAAAGTAACAACAATTGAAAATCCTTAATTGTACATGTAGTATCTTCAGATCTCGTACGGTTGGATAGTACAAATATGCATAATCTAAAAAATATTTGAAAATCTTAAAACTGAAAACTTAACCTCTATAATCTGATCACTGAGGGCAAGCGACACCCACAAAGTGGTCCCTCAAAGGTTTCAAAATGGTTCCTTTACAAAAGTTGTCTTTAAGGTTTCAAGAAGTAAAGGTTAAGAGAGAATTACAGTACTGGAAATGGAAGCAAGCCTGTTTTCCTTTATCTGGGTCCAATACTGATCCTCAAATCTTATTGACGTGTAAAATCTAGTGTAGTCTCAGCTTTGTGAAGATGACCCCATCCCCACTATTTGTGTAGGAACATATAGACCTAATTTCATTTAGTTGATTTATAATCGATGGTTAATGCTTGCCTAGATAAGTGTTTTGACAATGGGCACATCCGCAGCCTCTTTTCTTAACAATTCGCATTTACACATCAATAATTTGTCACTACAGATTGATTTTTTCTAACTACAATTGAGTGCTCAAAGTCCTGATTTGAAATTACAAAATAAATTGGAATTTGTGTCACAAAATAATGATTTTATTTAAATGACTAATTCAAAGCTCCTGTTTCAATGCCTGAACTTCCCCAATTGCATAATACCTACATGAAATTACGCATGTTTCCACTAATTTGCAAAGTCAGATTTTTTTTTTTCTGTCACAAAAGGACCTGCCAGGGATAAAACTTACTACATCCAGCGCCACTGGGCTGGGTCTAGTACATAAAATTTTTAACTGTGAAAGCTGTAATTTACATGTATTGACGGATGAATATTGGCAGGTAGCTGGGTTTTTGTACCTGGTACATGATATTAATTTCCAATGTTAAAATTTTGATCCAATATGATCTCAAAATTCCCATTTTGTGAACAAGTCTGAAATGTTTATGCACTAAGTGGTGCTAAGATTTTAGAGGTTGGACAAACCTGAATCATAGCAACATTTCCTTAGTATTAGATTCACCATGATATTGAAATCAATGCGACACAGCTGGGTTATGTCACTTTGTTTCTTTTTGAGATGATATTGACGCTTTGGATTTTATTATTTACACAGCAAACAAAAAAATTTCCAGATAAGAAGAAACCACTAAACTTACTTGGTGATCATTCTCAAGTCTAATTTTAATTTCAAAACTTTAATGAACATCATTAGATATAACAAATAATAACGAGTTCAGCACGAGCAAGTCCTAATTGACAACAACCAATCTGACTAAAACCAGCCCCCCCCCCCCCTTCTTTGACAATCAGCCTGTTGACAAATAAGATTTTTTTCTGACTACAACTTTTCTTGCCTCCACATCTTACTCACTGAAGACCTTGACAAAGTGCACGCCTGCAAGGACTTTGGTTTTGATGGATCAAGATGGCTGCATTCAAGTGTGGAACAAAGAAGAATTCTTTGATATTGCGTCACCTTTCATTGCTTATATGCACCATTTTCTCTTCAATACATATTACCATTAGACTCGGTACACACAACAGCCCTCTGGGCTACATACTCCACTTGCTATAATTACAATACTTTAACACAAATATATATACTCATTGGCAACAAAAAAGTTAAGGGTCAATACATATTTATTTTCTAATATAAAAGTTTGTTTGTGAGAATGATATGAATGTGGATGCCGTTTATGATTGACCAAAACCACGTGCACAGAGATGTTTACAATATGAAACCCCCCAAATTTGGAGAAACAAGACTTTAATTTTCAAACTTTGACCATTGCTGACTTTGATTGAGACAAAATGCTGCAGAGACAACATATGGATGAACAGCAGAGCGATTGTGCCATACAAATGGATATGCTCCAACGTCAGGTGGCATGATGATTTAACGTCAGTGGAACCGTAGTTGGGAGGTGAGGGAAAAGGTTCCAGAACACAGGGAGGGTGTAACAAAGACCTCATAGTGGCAAGCGCAGAAGAATGACAGCTTATGGGGGTCTAATGCTTTTGGCAAAATGCAATCGGTTTCATCACTACTGAACCTTAAGTAGGAAGTATAGGAATGATACATAAGGGGTTGCAATTTTCCAACCCATCTGTGTTGTGACCTGTTTGTCAACCAGCACAAACTGAAGTTTTGAAGAAGTTTTCAATCCGACAATCCTGATGTCATGTTGCACAAAATGCAATGGACTACAGGAATCAAGTCAAACACCTTACCTGGCCCAGATCGAGCATATGTGGGTCACATTAGATCAAGCTCCAAACATGCCTAAAACCGTCAGAAAATCTACCTGTTTTATTCAGACACTTCCGGAAGAATGAAGAACATCCCTACGCACAAATAAAGCATGTAAAAACGCTATGCGTCATAAAACTGAGCTGCAATAAAAGGCTACCATGGGCAGATTTGTTATGAAAAGTTCCAATATTTACCACATCTCTTCAGCCATGACATTTATTGGCCAAAATAAGGATAGTTAAATTCTCTGTTATCTAATAAAACAGACAAGTATCTTTTGTAGGTGTAACAAGAGGCCCATAGGACTATATGTTGCCAGAGTAAAAGTATCACTGGCCCAAGGGCTTGGGAATCTATGATTAATTTTCCTTTTCTGCATATGAATCTCAGCTTATTTTTCTAATGTTCAGCAGTGAAAATAAGAAGAACAAGCAGCTTTTACAAGCAACTGCAAAGCCTAGAGGCGGGCGTCCAAGCCTCAGAGAAGCTATTTGTATGTGGGAACTGGAATGGACCCTGATGGATACGAGAAATGGCATGGTGGCCATGTCATAGGTCAGGAGGTGAAAGGGTGCTTGAATTGAAATGAGTTGATAGGCAACTCCCTGCTCAAAGAAGCACCATAGACACCTCATTACATTCCTATCTGGTGATGTCAGCTAGTACACAGATTGACGATACAGACTGTACCGCTATAGTTTCAGAAACTATGACAAATGTGAAATCACTAATTATGCCGAGTTGGGCTCTGCCCTGAGTCAGAAACTTTACCCCAGGGATAATGAAAACAAGAGCAACGCCAACGTGGCATAATACGCCCGTACAGATTTCAGTGGGGTTCATATTTCGGCAGAGTTAGTACTGTCCTTTAAATCTAATTCATTATCATGCTAATTGAGAAACAATATGATCCTTCCTTGGCATAAGGTGCATAGGTACCAAGTATGATGATTTCTAGCCCAAATACAGTTTGATCTCTGTTATGCTTACAAGGTTTTCTTAATAGCTGATCTTGACCTTTAATTGACCTTGAAAAAACAATAGGCATCTTCCTCTCATCATGGTGATCAATTGTACCAAGTTGTACGATCCTGGAGCTAATGGTTCGGTCTGTATCCTGGCCTACAATGCTTTCCTACTAAGTGACACATGACCTTGACCTTTTGTCCTCAACCTTGAAAAATGATAAGCGTCTTCCTCTCATCATGTGATCAATTGTACCAAGTTTAAGATCCTGGAGCTTACAGTTTGGTCTGTATCCCGCCTACAACGTTTTCCTACTAGGTGACACTATGACCTTGACCTTTGACCTTGAGAAACAATAGCATTTTCCTCTCATCATGGTAATCAATTGTACCAGTTGTATGATCCTGGAGCTTACGGTTTAGTCTGCATTCCGCCTACAACGTTTTCCTATTAGTGACACTACGACCTGACCTTTGACCTACGAATTTGAAAAACAATAGGCATCTTCCTCCTCATCATGGTGATCAATTGTACTAAGTTGTATAATCCTGGAGCTTACGGTTCGGTCTGTATCCTGCCTACAACGTTTCCTACTACGTGACACGACCTTGACCTTTGACTTCCGACCTTGAAAAACAATAGGTGTCTTCCTTTCATCATGGTGATCAATTGTACCAAGTTGTAAGATCCTGGAGCTTATGGTTCGGTCTTTATCCCGCCTACAACGTTTTCCTACTAAGTGACACTACGACCTTGACCTTTGACCTATGACCTTGAATCAACGACCTTGAAGAACAATAGGGATCTTCCTCTCATCATGGTGATCAATTGACCAAGTTGTAGGATCCTGGATCTTGTGGTTCGGTCTGTATCCTGCCTACAACGTTTCCTACTATGTGACACTACGACCTTGACCTTGACTCCAACCTTGAAAAAACGATTGGTGTCTTCCTTTCATCATGGTGATCAATTGTACAAGTTGTAAGATCCTGGAGCTTACAGTTCGGTCTGTATCCCGCCTACAACGTTTCCTACTAAGTGACACTACGACTTGACCTTTGACCTGAAAATCATAAGGCATCTTCCTCTCATCATGGTGATCAATTGTACCAAGTTGTAAGATCCTGGAGCTTACGGGTTCAGCCTACAAAGCCCGGACAGACAGACTGACGACGGACTTACATTTTTGCTAAGAGCCCTCCCTGCTCTACATAAGTATGGCATATATTTTTTTCTTACAGATGTAGAATGCACAAAAAGAACATCATTGAATAATGGTCAGTATTTGGTAGTTTTCGCCCCACCTCTTAGGTCCATGGCAGAAGTTCCAAAAATTTACATGTATATTTCCCTGCCCTAGAGATGCTTCAACCCAAATCTAAATAAATTGAATTAGAGTAGTTATCCAGAAGATAAATATGTTTCAATTGTTTACACATGTAATCACTATGACCAGTTTGGACTAACTCTGAAACAAAAATCGCTTCTCAATTGCTGAACCCAATATTTGATCCCCGTGATTGACAGTGGTTTGTGGGAGGGTACAGTGGTCGCGCTGCTCAGACCCATTTCACGCCAACAAACCGAGCCGACCGAGAAGCATTATATAAGTTGTAGAACTTTGTTTATCAATCATTGTAAAATAAACAAGGCAAATGCAAGCGTAGCAGTTCCTCACAAAGACATAAACAATTGTCAATAGTGACCTTGACCTCTGACCCTTGAACCTTGAAAATCAATAGGGCTCATCCACTGTCCATGGGAACCATTTGTGGAAGGTTTGATGATTCTCTGATAAATGCTGGGTCTTTTTATCTTGCTCAGCAGAATTTTATGCCATAGCTTATAGTGACCTTGACCTTTGATCTTGAAAATCAATAGGGTTCATCCTCTCTCCATGGCAGCATTTGTGGATGGATTGATGATCCTAAAGTTTGATAATGCCTTGCTTCTATCTTGTTACAAGGTTCTGAACACACATGCACAGCTGCATGGCACGCAGTGATGTTAGACCCCCCCCCCCCCCCCCGGCAACCTCCGCAACTAGTTGCGAGGGGTGCCCAATGCATGATGATGGATGCAGATCAATAGCATTGTGTGACCCGAGTGACTGACAGGTGACCTTACAATTAAAAGATGTTTAAATGAAATAAAAATGTTACTGAAAATTAGAGGTTTGCTTTTCTTTAAAGTATTATATATCTTTATAGCACACATGAACTCAATATGATGTGTACTATCCATAGTACAGTAAAAATCATCTTTTTTGGTAAAAGATCCACCTTTTTTTTAATATTTAATATGCTGAAATATAGAGAGCTTTCTCAGAAACAAAGCAGAATGTACCCCCTTAAGAAAAAAAAAGTTGCCAAAAATCAATACATGTTACAAAAAGATAATGAGACTGCCTCGTCCAAAACGATGAGCATACCAGCTGCACACTCAAACTCGGAAAATCAATATGGCACCAAGATGAATGCCAAGGACCATAGCCGTGATTGTGTTGACATCTAATAGCACTGCATTTGTGAAAACATTAAATTGGAACAACAACATCAGGAAAATGTAATGGCCTTTCAAGACTCCAATCTTGTGTAGTTGCCTAATCCAATAATGATATTCCAAGCCATGCCAGGGATTAAAGAAACCACAAACAAGCCAAGATTTGTTTTATCTATGCATAGCCATTTACACCTCTAATAAAATATTATATATGTATCATCAGTTACTAAAAGCTTTGTTATCATTAATGAAAAATTATCTTTGTACATGCAGATAAGGAAGGTCAATGTTAAACGCAATAGGTCTAGTGTTTGGTTTCCACGAACTAGATAAAACAGAACTTTGTTTGGATCTGTGTTCCACAGCCAAATTAACATACAGATCACCCGTATCTATCATCACTGATGTTATTGATTATTTGTAAATTTGTGTCTATATATATATACTGTTGGATATGAGTTATGAATTTTTAATAATCTGAATTTGTTATTAACATGATTAATTATAACTGCTCAATACGTTCCTTTTCCTGAATATTGTTTACATGTATTTATATTGCAGTACCTGTACTACAACAAAGTTTGGAATATATTGGATGCGGTGTGACAGTACGGCACTTATATCTCTGGTTTTGCTGAACACAATGACTGTTGAAAGCCCTAAATATTTTGATGATGTAATCAGTCAAAATTGTTATTTCTTCAGCATATTTGAACAAATAAATCACAATTCTGACAATTACCGCGTTAGGATTCATTTTGATGATGTACTCCGGACCAGGGCATTATTACGGGGCATTATTGTAATGACATTCAATCCATTTATATTGTTTCCATCTCTTACATTGGGCATACTCTGCAGAGTTGTTGAAGTGAATGAAGTGTCAAGTTCATGTCACGGTACTGTGAATCAACTGCCATCACTTATCAATATTTAATCATCCAAAGGCACAATATGACAACAAATCAATGGCTTCAGCAAAACAAATGAGCAATAATGTTTCCACTTTACAGTTCTAAATAAACATGAATAACTTAGATCAATTCAAATCTCCTGAATTTTATGTTGTGTATCAATCCAACAGGATTACTTCATCACTTAGTCTTAGATCTTTGGTCAGGCTCTGGGGTCATAAAACTTAGCTAGCTCACTTTTGAGACCAAAATCTAAGATGGTCCCAGATTTCAGTGTCAGTCTCAAGTTAAGTGTGCCATAAAAATTTATCATCTGGGTCTCAGTCTCAGATTTTTAAATCAGTCTCACTTTTGAGCTCAAAAAGTTAGATTGGTAGATAGGTGCCTAACTCCGTGAATAATTCTCCCTTTCAATATGGCTTCAACAGCTGCCAGATTGAATCCACAAAATTAACCATTTTAACAGATGCCATTCGTATTGAGATCATTTAGAAAGATCCCAACAAAGTGAGAAATCGCCACCTTGGTTCTTTAAAGTTAGTGTTAAGATTTGTTCCAATCCAAATCCATCAAGTTGACTTGGGAATATGTACATGGTGAACCTTGATTGTTTACAAAGAGGGCATCAGCTCCAATCAAGTTTACCCACATCTCTAACAATATTGCAATCGTACTATGAATTCTCATGAGAGATACATGTATTTAGAAAGGCAATATACACATACTACAATATGTATGGTAAATACAGTTGTTAGGTATACCCAAGTTATAAACAGTCAGACTGATTATCCCTCAGTGGTGTGAATGACCTTATGAACTATTGTCCGAGTACATAGTTCTGGCTGTTTCACTGAGATACATGAAATAACAGTTACTGTATAATATGAACTAGATTAGCTCAATAACTGACTGTACAAATGGAATATTTTTATCAACTGAATAAATTGTAAATCAAGGCCTGTATAAAATCAATTGTCATGAAATCTGTGAATCAAAGCAAGCAATTNCAAGGCCTGTATAAAATCAATTGTCATGAAACCTGCGAATCAAAGCAAGCAGTAAAATAAGGTGAGACTTCACTGAGTTTGGTGGTTTACTGAAGCCACATGTACAACATACACTGGTATGTCTGACTCTATCGCGGTAAGCACCTGATGCTTGTCTATTCCAACAAATCTACATACACTATCAATATAGAACTTTTATTACTTTTAATTAACTTCTTCCATATCTAAACTTATCCACTGTAGTTTTCATCCCCTATAATTAAGTATTGTTATCACCAATTTAATTTTGTTAATTTTACTGCAAAAATGTATCTAAACAACTTAATTATAACTGTTTATCGACTTTAGTACAATTTTATTAAAAGTTTGGCACTCGGAATAAATTTTGAAAAACATATGGGTAAGGATGTTGGATGCTGGACAAGCTAATGATAAACACTGGTATAATTGTGTTGGGCCTGGGGTTTCAGTATTCAGAGCCAGACAAAGTACATTCAATGGGCTCTCATATGTCGATTTTACATGTAGCTAAGTAAACAGTCATTCCACTGTATATGTACTAATGATAATGATGACACGTATGCTTTTATCTTTGAGATTACGTACATTAAAATTCTGTAATTTTGGACCCATTCAATAGATTAATCGGTGAAGCAATTCAAGTTTAACCTGTCAGATGTAATAATGAGTGAGCTGCCTAACAATATATTGATTAATGTTGCTCTTGATGATATGGTCAAGAACCACAGGACTGCTTTTTATGTAATTCTCTCATTGACCTTAAATTATAAATATGTAACATTATTATAAAAAATTAACATAAGGGATGGGTACATGCCGTAAGGCAGAATTCTGCTTTCTCTACAGCATGGAAGCAAAATTTCAAAATCAAAAAATCGATTCTCATAATATGAAAAATATGTCACTGCAATTAACTAATCATTATGGTTTATTTCCTCTTATAAACCACCTAAAACATGTACAGATCTAGAGGTATTCTGTGACCTGTCAAGACGCAACCGCTGAAACAATATTACTATGACTTCTGTGCTTATTTTCTTCATGAATTATATTTTGGTACATTTTTCATACATTGCATTTTATCTTCTTCTATAGATAGATCAAGAATTAAAATAATTAATCGTTCCACTTACCAGAAAAGTGACAGATTTTGGGATTTGCCTCAATAATTCTGCATTCGACAAATTCCGGTTGACGTAAAATTCATAATTTATGCATTTTATATCTTTACAATAATATACGCATATTTATACTGTATTTACAATAATACATTATTTGTTTATTGATGACATTATTGATTGTAAATTTACATGGGATTCTTTTTCTATTATCATACGAATTATTTTGCGACATACGAAAGTGCGCGAAATTCAATTTCACTTCCGGTTGGCAGGTGCTTTTCTAACATTTTTCAACCTATAGAATGTACCAAAAGTTTTGAAGTTAACAATAACTATAGTTAATGTTTGTTATCTGGTAACTTTGGTGCTTTAGTTGTTCTCATAGATTAGTACAGTTACATGACAAACGAAAGTTTCGAGGTAAAATTTCTCCAATGATAGATAAATTAGTGTTTGTTTACTGCGTTTTAGAACACAAAAACTAAGTAAAATCGTGTACTGATTTGGACAGCTTTTTCCTATTTAGTATTACATATATGTATTCTTTAAAGGGATAGTGTCACTCGTTTTGTCAAAAAATTTTGAGTTGAATCAAATGAGCCCAATGACTCATACAGGTGATTTCTGCTAAAATAACAATTTTATACATTTATCTGTATTTATTTCCAAATCTAAACGTTTTTGATCTTAAATTATAGTCCCTTTAATTTTTGGCTTCCCTGGACAAAAAATTCAATGACTATATATAGGTCATTCTTTATTGTAACTTTTGAGGAACATAGTCATTTCGAAGTTTGCCAAAATGGCATTCATATATCTTTTTTTATTATAATCGAAAGGAATAAGATGATTTAGGGTGAAAAAAATTCACCAAATGAGCGATACTATCCCTTTAAATATTGAAATAGAATGTGATATTAGTCAAGTTCAGATAAAATTAAAACATGCCAACACAGCAGTCTTCACGAAAACTTTTTTTGAATACATGCCCTTCGGCCAGGCATTTCCCTCAATGGCTCGGTTCCGCAATGCCTTTTCCGG
>CAJDSM010079630.1:59-17688 GCA_903981925.1 Ostrea lurida
GTTCCTTTTCTTTTCAGACAATGTGAATCTCATAAATACGGAATTGAATATGCTCGTGCAGCTAAGCATCTGTTCACCCGTTCTGTACACGCAGCCGGGGGGACATGAGTGAACACGTCTGCCTGCCATTTATTCAGCTTCCCTGAATTGCTAACTATTCGGTTTCATACCCTACCCCATCGCTGCAGGTCACTGCAGCGAGGAGGTACGTTAACATTCATTTACCCTAACACACACAACCCCACCCCCGCTCAGGTCCACTGCAGAGGAGGTATCCCCATCCCCTCTCCCTGCTCAGGTCACTGCAGAGGAGGTATGTTAATATTCATACCCTACCCCCACGCTCAGGTCACTGCAGAGGAGTACATTAACCTGCCAGATGTGGTGTTGTGAAGATTCTGTAAACTTATTATATTTAACGCATTTATATTTAGCGGATGTTCACTTCCCCTTTTGTCTGTCATAATGCATGCCCCTGCTTGGGGTGTACTTGATTTAGTGAAAGAAAGTTTTCCTTCAAAATCAAAAAAATAAATCCGCAGTAAAATATAATACGTTTACAGTACTTCACATAGACTTGTCTGTTATCTTGTAGTGCAAGTCATTATCCAAGTCATCAATTTGTAAAAGATAACCATACTCATACTGGTACAAAGCTTACTGTTGACTCGAGAGGGGTTTAAAGGTCTAGGTCAAAGTGACTCTGACCAGAGATAAAAGTCTTCAGATGAATTTTTGTTTGAAACTTAACTTTCCCTATTAAGCTTGTCTACAAGATGAGGATTGTTGTTATCTTATTCATTTGGACAATAAATCTGGATATATTTTGTAAAGCTTTAATAAATGTAATTTTTTTAATGTAATGCCAAAATGTAAAATTTGGCATTTGAACTTTCTTTCCAGAGTGATACTATTCACTTTAAAATGTGTGCTTTTATTTTTATGACTTTTTCAGGATTTATTCTTTTTGGTTTCAGTTAACAGCAAGCAAAGAGAGAGAGAGAAGATAGATATAAGCTGCTTTCTTGAGCATAGGTAAGTAAACTAGAATTCTCTGTACAACACATAATGTACATTTACATGTATGTAAAACCTAAAATAAGATTTGCCATATCTTTTTCATATTTTCTTGGATTTTGTGTAGACAATACAGAATGGGTCAATGAGACTCCCTCCAAACAGGTGGAAAAAAATTACAGATGAATTTTTCTGACTATTTTGACTACAAACTGGACTGGTTAGTTCTGTTATCCTGATCATTTCTATACCCCTTAGAATCGATTGATCGATCATTATGTTGTTTAATCGCCAACTTGAGAATTTGGCACTCATATGGAGATGTTACCATTGCCGGTGAAGGGCTGCAAAATTTAGGCCTGTGCTCGACACTTGCAGCTTTTGAGCAGGAGGGATCTTTATCATGCCACACCTACTGTGATATGGTACCTAGTTTTTCTAGTCTCATTCCAAAAGACCGCCCCATTTAGTTGCCTTTTATGAAAAGCAAGGGGTACTGAGGACCTATTCAATCCGGAACCTTAGAATCAAAGATTTTGAGGCATTCTAGTTCAGTTTGTGATGATGCTTCATGAAAATCACTTAATATCAGACTTTGCATTTGAAGGAATGTGCAGAGAATTCATATAAATTTGATAAATTAAAATGTTTGCTAGATAAACATATAACTTGACTTTGAAATTAAAATTCATTGGACTTGGGTTGAAGTGATTCCGTTGAACAAGCAGCGGAGAAGTACGGTCTTCAGCGCGTGTCCATGTTGCGGTCTTTCTGTGTAAGCGTGGGAATTCAGATCTTGCTCGAGATACAACCTGGACATCAGGAAAAGCAGATTCTTCAATGAGAGGACTCGTCAACATTTTCCTGTCGCCAAACATATACACCCAAGGTCAGTTTATAATGACCACAAAGTATTGGACATGTAATACATGTTTGTTGAGTGGGTACATTTTAATCATGTCATGAGAGCTCATATCTTAAGCTGAACATATTGTATTTAATGTGTATGATATTTTGCGGAAATTTGATTTTCTAACATTTGACACACACTTAATTTAGTGGATGTTCACTCTCTCTTTTGTCCGTCATATACAGGCCCCTGTTGGCGGTGTACTGAGTTTAGCGGAAGTAGTCTTCCGCCAAAATCGCTAAAATATCCAGTCAATAAAATACCTTTACAATATTACGTAAAAAAATGTAATGGAATTTTGTTTTTTTAACTAAACAGGCATCTGATGCATATCTATTTCTTTCACGAGTGGTCAAACAAAAATCCAGCAAGGCTCTGAGGAAGGCTATGATTTAATCAGCGAGGCCCTCAAACCTTCTGAACAATGTGTACGGCGCTCTACATCCGGAGATCGCAGCCTGGTCTGAGGCTGCTCGCTCGTCTCAATTATCATCATGGAGAATACGGAGAGGTAAACATCTATACAAAGTCTCACCAAAACAAGACTTTGCTGTTTTGTAATTCTGTGAGGGAACCTTAATTACTAAAATTTTATTTTTCAGGCTATGTCTTTCCAACAACGAGCCGGTCTTGATGAGCGAGCACGCGTCTGGGCATTGACAATCCAAACACAATCACTGAATATGTAAGTCTGACAATCCAGATACAATCACTGAATATGTAAGTTCTGACAATCCAAAACAATCACTGAATTTAAGTCTGACAATCCAGATACAATCACTGAATATGTAAGTCTGACACCAAATACAATCACTAATGATTGTAAGTCTGACAATCCAAATACAATCACTGAATATGTAAGTCTGACAATCCAGATACAGTCACTGAATATGATAAGTCTATACAATCCCAGATACAATCACTGAATATGTAAGATCTGACATCCAGATACAACCACTGGAATATGTAAGTCTGACAATCCAGAATACAATCACTGAAATATGTATAGTCTGTGGATCAAATAACACAAATTGAATCATTTAAGATCAGATTACTCAGACAGATCAGATTAAAGATGGTTAATATATGTTTCGTTTTTCCCTCTCTAGGCACATCTTGCCCTGTACTGCTTTGCCAATAGCCAGGTGACCAGTGCACTGAGGTTAATATACAGAACTCGATTATCTCGCCTTACTCTGCCATGGTGAGGATCACCCGGAAGTGGCTTTAATAGATGTAAAGTACCCCCTATCATGTACAGTCAAACCTCGTTATCTCAAACTCCAGTCAAAACCTCGTTATCTCAAACTCGACGGAACTGAGAAAAAACTTTCAAAATACTGTGGAATCATTTTAATTCGTGGGGGCCAATGTTCGTGGGTAACCAATATTTTTGCTGATTCGTGGGGACGTAATTTCATGGGTAATTGGATATAATGCGAACGGCATAATATTTATTAACGATTAAAAGGAAAATAAAACATGTTCGTGGGGACGTAAATTCGTGGGTAAGGTGACCCACGAAATCCACGAACATTTGTCCCCCACAAACAATGATGATTCCACAGTACCCGAATATCATAAGGTTAAAAGGTTAGTGTTTGGACTGGCCGAAGGATGTCGCTCATAGTCATGATATTTGAAGAATACAGTTGTTCAAGATACCGAAGTTTGACTAAAGAATCCACTTCAGGCAAAATTATTCATGCCTATCCAACTAGAGTAATCCTCCTATGTAATGACACATTATCTAGTAATATGTGACTGTCAGAATTTGTTTTTAAAGACCTTACAAAGTTTAGATATATGGTACTAAAAAACTGATACATAGTTGATAAGTAATCTCTAAATACGATCTCTCGAAGAGCAATATTGGGCGCTGATTCTGCACGCAGCTGGAGGAGTTCGATTTGTCCTTGAGGTTTCTTGAGCAGGTGACTCTGGAAGTGAATACCAAGTAAGCATTTCTAGTACAACTACGCGTTATATATTCATGCATGTGATGATTTACCAACTTTTGCCAATGATTGGTGTCTTTGTAATTTGTCAGATATTTTGGCCAGAGGAGCATGAAAGTATGCCATGAACTACCATTTGGTGGCCAGAACTCATTCATGCCGGGGCGATTTCAGGGCTGCTTCTACAGAGTTGAGAAAAGAGGCTACGCCATGCTAACAAACAAACCGTAAGAGAGAAAAAATCAATACACGAGTGCGGAATCTGATGTTTATAATTCAAATCTAGAAATTTCAAAAAGTTAACGCTATTTGTATTGGTGTTGCAGCTTGGAGAGGAGCATGAGAGAACTAAGGAGAGTTCTGTAGTGTTTGAAAACACTTGCACAACAAGCTGTCGTCTTTCAGAAGAAAATGAACGAGATTTACAAAGGAGAGAAAGAGCATCAACGTTCCTCCCGCTTCACATTCAGACCCCGTCTGTTGCCAGTGTGCTGGATACACTGAATGTCATCAATGCATCGTCTTTGTACATGATCAGAAGTGAATGAAAATACAAAGACTATGAATTATTTGGGTATCTTTGACCATTACTGAATGTAGGTATATTGCGACGTGTGCGAGTGTTGCTCTTATTATACTCCTAACTTTGTAGGCAATGTTTGGTCTTATTGTAATTTCAGCCAAGAAGACATTGAAAGTTCCGTCAGCAGGTCAACATGAAGGAGTAGCTAAAAGTGAGGAAACCGTAAAGGTGAAAACTCCTGAAAATTACCGAAATCCCTGAGGGAGGGGACTCGAAACCCCCGAGTAACCATGCCAAGCTCACGGGGACATTCTCTCACGCAGTCCCCCGCGAGGTAACTGTCGGGGGGGAGTGAAGGCACCTGCTTTTCAGACAGCCGTGTCGCCATGTTTTTGCTCGTCTGAGTGCCCAGAATGCACAGTGCTACAAATTGATTGATGGCCGTCAGTTTTCTCGGTGTCTGTGACAAACTCAGTACTTGAGCCCATACAGCATCATCGTCACCATCAGTTCCAAGTCCGGAATTTATTTGGATGAATTGGACTCTAGGCTACATAGACACTTCCAGCAGACCATTCCTTTATTTAGACATGTAAGCTAATGTCCCGGGCAGTTTTCATATTCAGCAAATCTAAAGCTAGATTTCACTGATTGTATACTAACTGATGGATTAAAAAAAATTAATTTATATATAAATTGTGTGAATTTGTGATATATTTTTTTGTGTGTGCCAATATATTAAATATTTTGTGATGCGATAATTGATGCATGCACTTATGATTCTTGATGAATCGATGTAAATACAATTAATATTTCCCATTGTTTATCATTCAGAGAAACAAATGATCTACTTATCTAATATCTATATTCTATATACTAGTATATTTGACTTTTATTTACACCGTGCTTGTCTTTTGACTGAGGGAAATTGTATTGCATTTAAATCATTTTTTGTGGACTTGTGTAAATTTGTTGAGTGGTGAATGTTTTGTGTGTGTTGGCAGTTGTAGAGTAGACATTCCATTCTCTCTGTGTGATTTTGAAGTGTAAGTGTGCATACATGTTTGCAAGAACTCATTTTTAGTCTTTGTGTTTACTGTAATATCATGTCTTATGTCAAAATCAATACTTTGTATTAATGATAATAAAAACGAAGATAGAAACATGTATCTGGTGTTTTGTTTATAGCTGAAGAGAAAGGATTCAGACAAAATTAAATGAGTATTTATAACAGTAATGGGGACCATAATGGATTTTAATTGAATTAATGTGTGCATTTAACAGTATTGATGACAGCAATAATATTGAGTTGATGCGCACATCAGTTCAATATTATTGTGCTCATCAGTTCAATTTATTGCACACAGTCATTAACTTTTGATACTTCCAAATGATTAAAGATATCTCCTTTATTATTCCCTCGCCACTAGTTGCAAAGGGGTATATAGCATCGCTGCCATGCGGATGTGTGTCCGGAACCTTGTGACAGATAGAAGCAAGGGCATTCATCAGAGTCGTCAAACTTCTCCACAAATGTTGCCCCATGGAGAGAGGGTGAACCCTATTGAATTGACTAAAATTCTTGTGACAAGATAGAGGACACAGCATCTCAGAGAATTTATCAACCTTCCACAAATGTTGACCATGGAAAGAGGATGAACCCTATTGATTTTCAATGAAAGGTCATGTTCACTTGACTATTGCAGAAAGATAGAAGAAACAACATTCATCAGGGAACATCATTAAAACCTTCCACCACAGCTCCCCATGGATAGTGGATTGTTCTCTATTGTATTTTCAAGGTCAAAGTCACTATTGACTGCCTCAATATTCTGTGAACAAGATAGAGGTTACAACATTCATCAGAGAATCATAAAACCTTTCACAAATTTTTGCCCATGGAGAGTGTAAACCTATTGATTTTCAAGGTCAAAGTCACTATTGACTGGCTCAATATCTTGTGAACAAGATAGAGGTCACAAACATTCATCAGAGAATCATCAAACCTTTCACAAATTTTGCCCATGGAGAGTGTAAACCCTATTGATTTTCAAGGTCAAAGTCACTATTGACTGGCTCAATATCTTGTGAACAAGATAGAGGTCACAACATTCATCAGAGAATCATCAAACCTTTCACACAAATGTTGCCCATGGAAGTGTAAACCCTATTGATTTTCAAGGTCAAAGGGTCACTATTGGACGTTGTTAAAAATCTTGTGTTGTGAGGGGATGCTACGTTTGCGTTGCCTTGTTTGAGTTATGTTTATTTGGCACTTTTGATTTTCACATGTACTTAAACCCAGGATCCACAGAGCAGTAGTCAACATGTTCATCTACCTAGCAAAGCAATTGCACAGGAAATCGGCCATTACGACAATGGAATAATCCTCATAGGTAAATTTGGTGTATGGTTTGTCATAAATTTCCTTTTGTCATCAATGTCCAATAATATCTTCTAAAATGTCTGAGTTGAAGGCCACGGGCTAACATTAGGAGATTTTATTCTTCGAGGCTGCTGAATAAATTCTAAACAAAAACATTTTTATTCATAACATTAATAGAGTACTTGAGCTTAGAAAAAAGGTGGTTTGAGATACATGTATGTATAGTTCCGTGTTCCATTATTAGGGAGGTAGCAGCTCTTCCATGTCAAAAAGCCTAGTCTTTATAATTCCTCATGAGGAATAGTAGTGTAAAGTGTTGGAAAGTTGTAGTCCACTTGATGCTGTTGATTGTGGATCAGTCTGTGGATCGTACGAGGACTGTTCGATATGTAACAACAAAGATGTACAATAATAATACCATAACGTGCTACTGTTTAGTCATAGAGATTTGAAATTCAATTTAACACATGAGCATATTTTCCAAAGATAAAAGGGCTGTCTGTCTTTGTTAGTATGGTTCTAAAATTTAACAGAATACATCTGAAATGAGGACGTAACCAGGGAGAGGTTGCAGTGGAGGCCAATCAAAAGCAGTTCCCAAATCCAAAACTCCTTCAGTTTCCAGGGGTTTTGCCCCATAACAGGACCAGTCCTGGACCCACTGTGGGCCTAAAATGGCTCCCAGACCCCTCGCTTTAGTCCTGTGCACCCCCAATGGAAATTTTTGGAAAACAAAAAATTTAAGCAAGGGCTTTGTCCGTTGGATACTGTCCTGAACCCTTTGGCATCATGGCCCATAACCCCTTGCCTCTCGTACTGATTACCCCCCCCCCTTCAAAAAATCCTGGATCCGCCCCGATGTGTATTGTATTTTACACATTACATCCCTTCAAAGTATTCTCCGCGGTTTGACGAACATGCCTAAATCGATCCTGACACAGGGCATCGTTTATGATGATAATGTATACGGCTATATCATCACAGGGGAATTAAATATAGTTTATCCAGTAAATAAAGTTTACTGTGCAGTTGAAAAAGTGACAAACAACTCTGATTATAATTGATAAATGTTTGATATAGTTGAGATGAAATATTTTGAAGAGTTTTTCATACTATAACATTCTAAACTATAGGTGGATTATCAAACAATGTAGACCGGCTGATAGCAGAAACATACATGAACATAGGCCAAAACATTATACCTGTAACGATTTATTATCTTGCCGAATGCTAAATATAAACCTTTTGACCGAAGTTCTGGCCAGATCTGATGGACCGAGTTCTATGAAGAACTATACAAACACCCCATACAGCCAGACAACAGCTAACCTCTGCGAGATCCGTCAAGGCTAAATATTTTGACTGGCGATCAGTCCTAATACTTAGCATCGACGAATCTCGCTTATACCGGTATTAGGCAATAGCATGCTTGAAAAGGACACAAAGAGCCCTCACCACTACCTACTATGAGGGAAGATACGCGGCCTTCAAGCGGGCAAGTCGTCTGGAGCAGACAACATCCCAACCGAGCTTCACAAGCATGGAGGAGGACGTGGCCTATAGTCACTGCAGTAACATCGATCTGTAAGAAGATCTGGTAGACCAAGCACTATGGCCAGAGGAGTGGACGAGATCACGTATTACCCCCCTTCCCAAGAAAGGAAACCTTGGACAATGGTCAAAACTGCAGGACATTCAGCCTCATCAGTCATACCAGCAAGTTCATGTTAAAAGTTACTCTCAATAAACTCAAGGAAGAAGCCGAAGAACATCTAGCAGAGGATCAAGCAGGGCAGGTAGACGTACAGTCGAACAAATTTTCAACTGTCGAATCAAGCTTTTCGGTCCACTCCGCTCCCCATACCGAAAAGCCTTGGCTAGCGAAGATGCAACTTCACAGACTTCAAAAGAGTCTTCGACAGCGTGTGACACGAAGGACTTTGGCATGTTTTGAGAAGCTTTGGCATCCAACCAAGTGCTGTCCAACTCTGCCACCAATGCAGTCCTTCTTAACAGCAACATGGGAGAGTTCGTACTGTAAGACAACGGTCCGGGTTTGTCAAGGATGCATATATGCCGACTCTCTCCGGTCTTGTTTAATCTGGAAAACATCACAAGACAGAGAGACAGACACAATATCCATCGGTGGGCAACGATCAACAACCTGTATTTCGTCGACATCTACCTGATCTGGAAGGGAAAATAACAGTGAACTGCAAGACCTCAACAATTAACAGATCAAGTTGGCAATTAAGCAGCTATATAGATCTTGAACTTTAGGCATGAAGGTCAGCAGTGAAAAAAGCAAGGTCACGGTAAACAGCGCAAACAATTTAGCATGTTTGCAGCATTACAATTCAAACCCGAATTCAAACACCTTGGAAGTTGGTCAATGACGACAGGCGAAGAGCTGGATGGACAATATAAAGAGACTACACCCCAATGGACAGTCCTATCCTGATCAGAATGGCAAAAAGACAGCTCCTGGATGGCGTTCTTTGGCCATAAGTCGTCCATCGTGTCTTCCCTAGCTGCGACCATCGGTAAAGGGAATGAGAAAATATTATATTAATCAAAAGGTCATCATTCTAAAATTACTTAATAAATTTGACCAATAAAAGGATATTGAACACCACTAGAAAAATATTTAATTTATGAAATAAGGTTGTGATTTATTTATTTAATTTTTTCTACTCTTTCTATATTACTTTCACACACAAAAAGGATAACGAACAGTAACCTAAACAGAATACAACTGATCGAAGAGCGCGGAGCCCTGGCCATACCAGAGGTGGAATAAAGTGCCTAGGAGTAAGCGTCCCCTATCGACCGTTCACACCCACCGCGAACAGGTAAACGGGACATCCCAAAGTCAAAACAAAGTATCTAACAATTGGTATGAAACACGCCAGACAGTATTTTATTATTAGTAATGACTCGCCGTCATCGTCATAATATGTACACTACTAACGTTCCATACTTTTACTTGGAATACGATTGGATGGATTTTTATTTTATAACATTGGTTAACTTGATCCACATGATATTCGATCTATTTACAGAGATAAATGACTATTTTAACGCTTACTTGTCAAATGATGTATAAGATCATTTTCCATTGAGAGTAAATCTTTTGCTTTTGATTCAAATTCGTTGTTTATACTCACGATATTCATGAAATTTTGCAAAAAAGCTAAGTTTTTTCTTTCCGGATATAGTTTGGGTTAAATATTAGTATCGCCAGTGCAACCGGAAGTACAAAAGATACCCGGCCAACTTGGACGTGGCGATAAATAAATTACTCAGAATGTTTACATTAAAACATATATGTGGATATTTTCTCCAGTAATCTAAGTAAAACAAGAATAGAAAGAAAGATAACCTGGATTAGGATTTCGGCAGCAGATTAAAGGTGATGTTTGTGATGGTAATATTTTTGTTTGCTGTGAAAGGTCATTAACTGTTATCATTTCTCTGTTACTTGTAACTATAATAAGCTGGTACGGTCAAATCTTATTTACTTTGGCCAGCAATATTACGCCCTGTTAAGATGGGAGATTTTGATTACATAGTATCTTCATTTACTGGATCTATAAGACATCTTGGGTGGTGTATCATGCTTCTCAGTCTCTCTGACAGGTTCAGCACAATCTCCATATTTAGCTGTATAGCTTTATTAAGTTATATAGCTCTATATTACAAGCTATTTAAAATAGTTTGATTAAGCAATATCAAATGTTTTCTCTAATCAATTTCTATAAGCTTAGAAATCGTATTTCACCAAGTGATTATCGCAGTCTTTGAACTTCTCTCTGAGTACATCACAGGAACCGGTAATGTTGTCTGGAATAATGATATTAGGGGTCTATACCATACCACTCCTATTTAAAAACACAAGGAATCAAACTGATTTTTTATTCAAAACGTCAATTCAAAATAGGGCCGAAATTCTGCTTTTCATTGTCACCCACTCCGAAATGCTTCACTCAGGTCCAGTAATTTAAAATATCAATATCTGTGCGATTGACCTACAGTGTACCATAAAAATAATACTGATTGTTGCGTGTAATCCAGAATCTTTTTCAGTGTGTCTTCATGAAAATAACCCAGGATTGAAACTCTCAGAACACTGTATGATGTATTCCTATGATGTGACAGGATCATTCAGTTACGTGGAAATGTCCGTCTACTTTCATGTTTGTGTTTACAGGTTGACTAATAACTCTTGCAATGGCAGATTTAGGAGAGAGCTCAGCACCTTCACCCCCAGGGGCTGTACAACAGTTATTCAGAAGATTGGGAGAGGTAGAAACTAAGACTATACTGTCAGTGTAGTAGCACAAATTCAGAGTTGTGGAAAACTAGATAGCCAGTCATTAGGACTGACAAGAAGGCAACACAAGCTAGTCCGAAACCTTAACATAGAAATCCCCCCACCACCAAAGTACATAACATTTGTTTACTTTACTAAACAGTTTTATACTTCATAATTACATATACTCAATATCCATTTCTGTTTCTTCAACTATCTCCTTCAATAAGCTATCATCATTTACTTAGTTTCAAAATCTTGCTCCAAGTCCTCCTCTATGGTGAAGAACAGATTTTTCATGATCAGTTATAGAAGAGTACCTGCAATTTGTAGAGCCGACGATAAAACAAAAACCCTAGGCCGGTCATTTTGATTGACATTGATGACGTTTTTATCGGTCACAAGCATTTTAAATCGGTCGTGTCAGCAGTTTTCCACAACTCTTGATTTGTCAAATTTAAGATTCATCAGTGTTTCATTTAAAGAATTATCTGCAGGTGATATAAGCCATATATTTCATGCACAGGCATTGTATTTGATAAATAAATCATAAATTGCACAGCAACAAATCTCGACCAATGCAGGTGCACAGTATATGCACAATTATTACAAGTAGATTGTTCTCTGAATTACTAAAACCCAAAGTTATAAAGTACAATGGATATCATACTTTCTGAAAAGTACTTTACAATGGCTCAGAAACTTATTTGTAGTTTCAGTAACACAACTTCACTTTACTTCAGCAAAGATAGTAGTTATATTAATCTGAAGATGAACCCTGGCGTGACAGTACTGACAGACATATTTGGTGATTTTATTATCAACATCACCACGATAAATTGCTATGATAAGGGAAGTTATTAAAAGCAAAAGGACACCTAAGCACCACACCCTCACATTTTAATTTGATTCATCATACAGACGAAATCAAAGTAAAAATGTCACAACTATGATGAAACCATGAATTAGTGCTCTTGCTAAAATATGAATGCTGTTGAAGTAAACATATCAATACAGTAACAGTCTGAATTTAATTTGTGTTGAATGTTTGTTTTCATATTCATACTATGGCAACCATATAGTGTCACAATGACCCTGAAAACCATACCTCATACTTTCATAATAAGTTACTGGCACTTTCAACTACAAAATGTGCAAAAATTAAGAGAGCCTTTGATTTTTCAATACCCTCGCAATCACTACCTTAAATTTGTAATGAGTCTCTCTTATTAATTGACAATATTGTACAAGATGGGAATATTATGTTTTGCTTTTAATATTGAAATTTTCTTTTTTTTCTTTCTAGTCGAAACAAAACCTTCTGGACAAGGCCACACCATACACAACTTTCAGATGGGTCTTTACAGTTGTTTTATTTCTAATATATGGACTCAGAGTTTATTTGCTACAGGTATCGGTTGTAGATCATTTCATAAAACATGTAAATCTGTTTCATTTAATGCTTTTAACGTTTTCCTTTCGTTCAATTGTTTACATTTGATTACCTCCCTTTCCTTGATTTATCTGCACTGTACTGAATCACTAGTAATGTTGAAAACCATTGCTAAAAAAATAATGTGAACTATTTGTATTACAGGGCTGGTATATAGTCACATACGCCTTGGGGATTTTTCAACTAAATCAGTTTATTGCCTTTTTAACACCGAAAGTTGACCCAGCTTTTCAGGAGCAAGATGATGATGGTAAGTGTTTCTTACAAGAACACAATATTGCAGGATTTTTTTTTTCCTTTTCTTTTGCTTCTAAAATGCAATTTTAAAATGAGATTGATCAAAATTAATCCAGTCTTTGGGATACTCCGGCAACTAGTTCTCCTTAGCATTGGCCATAACTTTGAAATGGCAAGTGGTTTTGGGACTTTTCATATTATACAGGATGGTGTTTCTATGAACAAACCCTTTCTACTGGTACCAAAATTTTTTGACCTCCGACCTTGAAGTTTGACCTCTTTCAAAAAACTTTAGCATTGGCCATAACTTTTGAATGGCAAGTGGATGTGGGCTCATATTACACATTTGTGTTTCTTATGACAAACCCTTCTACTGGAGCCAAAAATTGGCCTCGACCTGACCTTTGACCCTACTTTTCAGAAAAGTTGTAACATTGGCCATAACTTATTAAAGGCAAGTTGGTGGGACTTCATTATTACACATCGTGTGTCCTATATGACAGCTGCTTACCATAATTTTTGACCTCTTGACCTTGAAAAACTTTTAGCATTGCCATAAACTTTTGACAGTAGGACCTTCATATCTACACATTGTGTGTTTCTTATGACAATCCCTTGCGACTTGGTGCCCATTAATTTTTGACCTCCTGACCTTGCAAGTTTACCGTACTTTTTTCAAAAACTTAAACATTGGCCATAACTTTGAATGGCAAGTGTTGTGGACTTTCATATTACACATGGTGTGTTCATTATGACAGCCCTTTTCTACTGTACCACAATGTTTGACCTGTCTTGACATTGACTTTGAAGTTGACGTACCTTTCAAAAACTTTAACAGTGGCCCATACGTTTGAATTGCAAGTGATGCTTCATATTTCCATGTGTTTCCTATATTGACAAGTTAGCCCTTCGACTGTACCAACATTGCTGAACCTCCTGCCTTTGAGTTTGACATTTACTGTCAAAAACTTAAACATTGACCATAACTTTTGAATGCCAGTGATAGATGATTTTTCATATTTCACATGCCAGAATTGTTTGGCAAAGCCCCTTTCCACTGGCATGTGGAATCCGGGCATCAGTGTTTCCCACAAACACATCTTGTTATTTCTTATTGAGCAGAATTCAGTCCAAAGCTTTAGAACTACACAAGAAAGAAATGCTCAGCGGTGGTCCTTTCAATTCGACATTTATTCGATATATTGACGACGTTTTAATAAAATGATTTTCATTCGAATATCCCAACGAACTAGAAATTTATAAAGGACGGCCACAGATCTTTCCATGTTCTGCTCCGTAGTCTGGATTTTTATTGAACATTGACATTAACGGGCAACTGACAACTAAACTTTATGACACAAGCGGGACGATTTCAGCTTCTCATCCAATCGTCTCAACTTCCTATTTTCATTCATCACCCTGTATATACCGTATAACAGAAATTTTAGCGAGGTATTTAATTTGCTTATAGCAAGGGCTTTGAGATCGCTAAAAAAATTAGATACGCTAATAATTCATTCCAAATCATTGGTAGAGCTTTTCGAAGTAATACATTATAAAAATCGCTAAAAAAATTATTTACCGCTTAAAATAAAATACCACTTTTCATGGAGAAAATGCTAATTTCGTTCTCACTAAAAATTCTACTATACAGGTATATAGGCGTGTAATGTCTTCTCAACTTATTCGGTATGCAAGAGCTTGTTCTGCGTAGGATAAGTTTCTTGAATTGAGGCAGGCTATTTACTAACAACGTTGTTGTTCAGGGGTTTCAACATTGGTCGTTAAAGGCAGCATTCTGTTATAATTCTGATGGGGTATAACAATTAAGTTTGCCAGTATAACCTGCCATTGGTTCAAAATGCTGTCTGGTGTGTTACATTGCCAAGCCGTTTTTCATACACTGATTTGACTACGGATGCATCCTTTACCTTGATCAAGGACAATGCTCACACGGCAGGTATGACGCTGTCAGCAGGACTGCTGACTCCTCTAGGCACCTTGATCCCACCTCTGGTGTGTCCAGGGGTCCCGGTTTGCCCCAACTTTTCTCGTTTTTGTATGGGGTGGGGGGGGACCTTCGAGATTGATCACTGTTCGTTATGTGCCTTTACTTGCTATTTGAAGAATTTGAAACTTAAATGGATTATTTGGAATGAGCAAGGACCTTTTATTTCATAATCTGTAAATTTCATGACCTAGGAGTAGTTTTGTTTTAGGGTGCGCCAAAATGTCAGTGCATGATTAAATGTGTTTAAAACAATTGAAATTTTTCTTCATCCTTCTTGATCACTAGGATTCCCAATGAATCAAGCATCTTTGACAAGGGGAATATATCAAATTGTAAATTTCAGGACCCGTCACCCCAGAGGCAAAATCTGTTCAAAAATGACCAATGTTCGCACAACCACACGTCTAAGAAGATGAGTAGTGACTGGGATAATAACAATGAAATAGTATCATGATTATAAAAAATTAATGTGCTTGTGATCAGCAGGATACTTGTAACGATCATCATAAATCATGATAAATGCTAAACCTTACCCTCGTCCACAAAAAAAAATGTTTATGGATCGGAGAAATATATTATTAAATGCAAGAATAATGTTTATTGACTGCTATATAAACCTGCATTAAGTATTTTTATTAAACGTGGGTATTCACATTCTGGTCAAGTCCAAGGTCACAGGTCAAAAAAGTCTGTACCAAAACAAGGTCTTCATCATGAGGCATCTATATGTGAAATATCAAAGCTGCTGTCCCCCTTAGTTCAAAAAGAGTATAGCCAGGTTAAAGTTTTTTCTTTTTAAAGTGTGACGCCGACACCGGGTGGTCATCAATAGCTCTCCGACATTCGTCCCGGCGAGCTAAAAAACAGACCCCAAAAAAGTTTTAAATGGGAGGGTGCACGGCCCGGTGTGCCGGTCCTGGATCCACCTTATGGACTCTGGCGACACTTCCAAGATGTTGTTTCCAAAATTATGACCCAAATGAAGAGAGTGTACTAATATATGTAAAAAAACTGGGAGACAATTTCCGCCCCTGAAACAAACATCAGTATTGTTGTTTATTTCATTTATCATTAATTATTTAATAGCATTTTTCAGCCCTACAACCAGTGGGGGATCATATAGATACCTCTTGATTTTGCTACAGACAATCTTTCGTGTATCACTTAGAATACACTTAAATAAGCCTTATCACTTAATCTTTGTGAAAAAGACAGTTTAGGAAGACTGTTTATAAAGTATTTCGTTCTCATTACTTGCTGCTTTTCAGTACATCCTGATGTCAGTCCTATTATTTACCAAACCGAGTCCCCAGTAGTCAGCATCCATCACCACAGAAAATGGCATTGATAAACCATTTGCAAATATTATATATATATATATATATTATATATATAATAAAAAAAAAAAAAAAAAAAAAAAAAGAATGAGAAACTTTCCAATATAAATAAGCTTTATTTTCTTCCCTTCACACAATCTCTAGCATTCACTCAAAGGACATCTTAAAACAGAAAAAAAAAAAAACTTATGAAAAATTTGACAGGTCATTACGGATGAATGACAAGTCCATACACTACATTTATATACAACGGGGATATTGTCATAAGATACCACTTTCCACTGTCCTCTTTCCCCCTAGGTATCGACGCTTGCCGTGAGAAAATGCGACGTAACGGTACTTATTCACTATGCGAAAAAAACCCCACGATCAAACAATAATAAAAAGCAACATTTGAATATAAAATATTTGCTATTCAGAATCCATATAAAAATATTTTGCTATCAATTCCATAGTAAAATATTGCTATCAGAACATATAAAAATATTGCTAACAGGAATCCCCAAATTGTTACAAATATAATTTATGTATTTTACCTTTTAGTTATTATCATTTGAATAAAGGTCATTGGAAGTCCACCAAGTTTACCATAGAATCATTAAACAAAAATTATATTTGTGCATTCTTTCACAATGAACTGAGCGTTTCTTTGTATACTTACCCCATAATTTGTCGTTTCTGGTTCATCACAAACAGATATGAAGTACATAACTAAAATAGGCCAGAAAACTGAATATTCAGGGCTTCAAAAAATTTGTGCATATCATTGCACGAACAACGCTTTACTTGCACTATACCTACAATAAAGAAGAATTTTACACTGTTACTACACGTAAAAGTCAGCCTTTCTGTTCATGAGATGATTTAAATTAAAAGAATACACATAAATTCATTGACTACAAAGACTTTCATCTGGGTACATACAGATTACATACTAGTGCAACTCTGTGGATTTTTGAATGCCCACCTTTACCCTGTGGACTAGCCACTTGAAAATCACAGTGGACATTTAGGAGTGGACAGTACTTTGAGTGTTATTACATTCTATACCACATTCCCACTACATTTAGTGACATTTAAATGCCCACTCTAAGAATTGCCCAGCAGGCCCCATTGTGGGCAAAATTAATTTCCACCTGAGCTGCTATGGTGATTTATTTGTCACATGGGAACACACTTTTACAAAGCCTCACTGACATTACCCAATTCTGTCATTTCTCAGTTAACAGTTGAGTCTAACCGACAATTTTACATGTGCTGGAAAACAAAACGCAAAGTATTAAACTTACCAAAATTGAATTCTGGTAATCGCCTCATAAACGGTCTGAATTCTTCATTAGACTTGTCGGGAGAGAAGGGCCGTCCTCTGTGATAAAACTTCATTGGTTAATTCGACTCTCACAGTATCCACGCTTCGCTAGCAAAGGTGGACGATCGATACACAGTGTTTTCTCTTTCACTCCTTTGGCTAGCGAAGAATGAGTA
>CAJDSM010079689.1:0-10398 GCA_903981925.1 Ostrea lurida
ACTTTGTTACTTCGCCATTTTATATGCTGAAACAAGATTAAGCAACAACAATTATTTTTGTATAATCTAACTTGCTTATTTTGACGTCCTAGAATGACGTCACAATGCATTTGACGGTGTGTTTTTTTACTGTGTTGTTATGGCAAAATTCGTTCTCATGGAAACTCCTTATTATCTCGCAAGGTTAATTCATCAAATAACGTTAAATATAAATCATATACGGTACCAATTTTTATGCACCAGATGCGCATTTCGACAAATTATGTCTCTTCAGTGATGCTCAAACCGAAATGTTGGAAATCCGAAACATGAAAGTAAAACTTTATAAAAGTGATCAATATAGTGCCAAAAGATTGGGGCCAAAACCTTCGAAGGATCAGAGCTATGCCTGAGGGAGATAGTCCTTAATTTTGATATGAATTTCTAATTTTACCACTGCAATTAAATACATATCCGTATTTCAAGCTAGTAACATAGTACAAATGCCATTTTCTGAATTAAATTATAAGTAATGAAGCTAATTTTGACCTACATTGTAGGTTATACGATATAATCTAAGTTGGTGCAGTATACGCTTATAATAATCCGTTTCGCGGATTATAAAGCGTAAACTGCATCAAGTTAGATTATATCGTATAACCTAGGTCAAAATTAGCTTCATTCCTTAAATTTTAAAACTTACCCATAATGCTTAATAGCATCTGTTTGCTATGATATCCAAAATTTGAAATCATTGGGTTCACTCCATGAGGGTTTTTCACATACTAGTTATTTCAATTAGTGGAACTCTTCAGTTTAGAGGCGCGTAAAGTCCCATCATTAGTAAACACAAGCTTATCTTTTTAAAAAATTAGAATGCTAGCGCCATATCTGCTAATTGATAAGAATTTGAAGAAGTGTAGTAAATATTTTAATGAATCAGAGTTTTGTTTTTTAACAATAATATGCATTACTTGAACTTCCGTGCATAATGATAAAAGAATCTTTGAAGGTATCAAGCGTCAAATATATATAATACACACAGTTGATTTAGAGGGAACCCCCCCCCCCCTTTAGAAATAAACTTAATTTACTTTGTTGTGCATTGTATCCAGATGTAAAACTGAATCAATCACTGAAAGTAAATCTAAAAGGTCTAAATCCCGAGAGCTTTTGCATAGGGCATTGCCCCTGGGGTCCCACTTTGGCTTCGTCCCAGACCTCTAGATAGCTTAATGGCCCCTCTTTCAACGAATCAGCCCTTTTTTTGACAAATCCTAGATCCGCGATTGATACACCTTCCGCTCCTATAAATGAACATGGACACAATTTACTTGAATTTCCTAAACTCAAGGATAATTGGTGCCAACTTTGATTAGAAATTGACCTGCTGTTTCTTCCACGCACTCCAAATTAAAATTATGTTTTGCCTAAGTATAACTACCAGTCTAGCATTCGTACCTCATACTAGGCATGTATCACATGGCCTTAAGGAAAGAACCGAATGTCAATTACCTGGCTTACGGAAAGTATCGCAGGAAAGGATTCATTATCTGAACAGTTATTGTTAGATTACTTAATCAATTAACAGAACTTCCTGTATAAAGATAGTGTACGTACAATCATGTTTTTGTGTAAAATGTATTGGATGTAATGTTTTTAGGGAAAATAAAAATCATATAACTCCCAGAATGCCGCACTATTGCCGCCAAGCATGCGCATAAGCTACAAAAACACTAACGAACATGCTAGCGCCCGAGGGCGCTAGCAATTAGGCATATGAAATATGAATTATGGAATCGAATTCAAATCATTTTGAATTCTCAAGTCAAAATAAATAATTATTCTAATTAGAAAAAAACCGATTTTTTTAACTATCTGAGGAAGTGAAGGTAACGATTGCATTCGCCAATTTTTTTCCAATATAGAGTATCAAGAACTAAAAGAAAAACCATCCAAACCAACCACATTTATAAATAATATGGATTATTTGACATATCTATAAATGATCCCTTAAATTGCGAGACGGATTAAAGTGCGTTGATAACGTTTAATTTGGAAAATTCTTGTACCACTTACGAATTCCTTCCACAGGAAGTCTAACCTTTTCATGTACCACAACTATCTAATCTTAACCTCCCGATTTTTCATATTCCGCCAAAAAACAACCATTCTGTTCATGAGAAAAGTTGCTAACCAAGTGTCTGGTCCATCATCGGATCCTCTTAGCATGCACCGTTCGAGTTTAACCATGAGCATCTCTCCAAACGACATTGAATGCGCAACGGGTGTCCCCATCACGGGGAAGGGGCAGATCCAATGTCAGCTAGGATGCCTGAGACAAGTGAAATATCAACGTCTGCCGCACCATCAATGTGGCAGGCACCATCAACGCGTGACAATAGCACGCATTGAAATGTGCCTACAGGGGCCAAACCAGTGAGATTTGAGTTTATATACCCAATCACTCGCTCACCGAATATTTGAACCTATGAATTTCCCAGTTCATCTGATCAGGTTATTTTGAACCAGCGCATCTTTATGACATTGGACCCTATAACAGCAGCATGTCTTACAGATAGAAAAAGATCTGGCGAAGGAAAATATACTTGATAGATTCTGTTAAGATCTGCAAGAGAACTTGCAAACGAGCGAAATCAGGGTAAATTCACTTAAGTAGAGCACTCACAAATAATTAATTGGTTTTCTCACAGTTTTAACAATTAATTTTTAACTATCACTTATATAAAGTGAGTCAAATAACACAAAAATGCAAATTTACATTATTTTCTAAGTAACATGTCAAAACGAGGTACCCCCGCTAAAAAAACCGAACTAGGCATTATGTGCAATAGATTACTTGTTGATCTATATACTAACTAAATCATCATTTATTACTTAAATAATTTTACTTATACAAAGTTACATTGATTTTATAAGAATTCACATGATATAAATTGCTACCGTAGAATAAATGCATTTTTTTCACGAGTTTTTGACAAATTTGAGCCGACCCACATTATGCAATTTTGAGCCTACAATTTTGAAAAAATTAAAACAGCACTTTGAAATAACTCTAATGGATATTTTCATCCTGACATCAACCTCAAATATATTGCGCCTCGTTCCTCACACCGGCATGTTTACAACTGTTAAAAGTAAATGCCCAACCTATACAGAAGATTCACTTTTCGGAAAAGCGCATGTTTCGCCGACTCAGTCTTAAATTTCAATGTGCCCACATTGCACTGAGACTTAATTTTTAACTTAATTCTAGTAAGGTGTTCAGTGAACCTCTCTATGGACGAAAAAAAATTAACTCAGGGCAATGTGCAATGTGAATTTCAAGACTGAAGTCGGCGAACTATGCGATTTTCCCGGAAAACGTGAATCTTCTGTAGGTTTGGGCATTTACTTTACAGTTGTAAACATCCGGTGTGAGGAAACGTTGGCGATATTATTTGGTTGATGTCAAGGATGAAAAATATCCACTTAGATTTATTTAAGTGCTTTTTTAATTTTTTCAAAATTGGTAGGCCAAAATCTGCATAATGTGGGTCGAGCTAAATTTGTCAAAAACTGTGAAAAAATTGG
The DNA here is from genome assembly GCA_903981925.1 of Ostrea lurida. NCBI lineage: Eukaryota > Metazoa > Mollusca > Bivalvia > Ostreida > Ostreidae > Ostrea > Ostrea lurida. The sequence goes on from CAJDSM010079689.1 coordinate 3,574, forward strand.
CTTTATTCTACGTGTGCAATGTTATAATCATGTGAATTCATTATAAAATCAATGTAACTTTGTTTAAAGTAAATTATTTAAGTAAAATGTGATTTTAGTGTATTAATCAAAATATCTATTGCACTATACATAGCCTAGCTTCGTTTTTTTAGGGGCTGGGTACCTCTGTCTTTGACATGTTATCTAGAAAATAAATGATAAATTTTGCATTTTTTGTGTTATTTGACTCCTTTATATAGTGATAGTTAAAAATTAATTGTAAAACTGTGAGATAAACCAATTAATTTTGTGAGTAGGCTTCTACTTAAGTGAATTTCACCCCTGATTCGCCCTCGTTTGCAAGTTTTTTTGCAGATCTTAACAGAATTGCTAAATCATATATTTTCCTTCCCAGATCTTTTTTTTATCTGTAAGGGGACATGGCTGCTTATAGGGTCAAATGTACATAAAGAGTGCGCTGGTTCATAACATAACTGATCAAGATGAACTGGGGAAAATTATAGGTTCAATATTCGAGTGAGCGATGATTTGGGAATATTAAACTCAATCTCACCTGGTTTGGTCCCTGTAGGCACCATTTTCATGCGTGCTATTGTCCACCGTTGATGTTGCTGCCACATTGATGGTGGCGGCAGACGTTGATATTTCAGCTTGTCTCAGGGCATTCCTACTTGACTTGATCTGCCCCTTCCCCGTGATGGGACACCGTTGCTCATTCAATTGTCGTTTGGAGAGATGCCTCATGGTAAATCGAACTGGTGGCATGGTAGAGGATGCCGATGGATGAACAGAACACTTGGTTAGCAATTTCTCTATGAACAGAATGGTTGTTTTTGGCGGAATGAAACGGAGTAGATTAGATAGTTTGTACATGAACAAGGTTAACTTCCTGTGGAGGAATTCGTATAAGTGGTACCAAGAATGTTTCTCAAATTAAACTGTTTCAACGCCACTTAAATCCGTCAATTAAGTGGGATTATTTAAGATATGTCAAATAATCATATTATTTATAATGTGGTTGGTTTGGATGGTTTTTCTTTTAGTTCTTGATGCTCTATATTGGAAAAAATTGGCGAATGCAATCGTCCTTTACCTTACTTCTCAGATAGTAAAAAAATCGGTTTTTTTTCTAATTAGATATTTATTTATTTTGACTTGAGAATTCAAAATGAATTTGAATTCGATTCCATAATTTATATTTCATATGCCTAATTGCTAGCGCCCTCGGGCGCTAGCATGTTCGTAGTGTTTTTGTAGCTTATGCGCATGCTTGGCGGCGAATAGTGCGGCATTCTGGAGTTATTTGATTTTTATTTCCTAAAAACATTACATCCAATACATTTTACACAAAAACATGATGTACGTACACTATCTTTATACAGGAAGTTCTGTTAATTGATTAAGTAATCTAACAATAACTGTTCAGATAATGAATCCTTTTCCTGCGATACTTTCCGTAAGCCAGGTAATTGACATCGTTCTTTCCTTAAGGCCATGTGATAATGCTAGTATGAGGTACGAATGCTAGACTGGCAATTATCTTAGGCAAAACATAATGTTTATTTGAGTGCGTGGAAGAAACAGAAGATCATTTCTAATCAAAGTTGGCACCAATTATCCTTGAGTTTGGAAATTCAAGTAAATTGTGTCCATGTTCATTTATAGGAGCAGAAGTGTATCAATCGCGGATCTAGGATTTGTCAAAAAAGGGCTGATTCGTTGAAGAGGGGCCATTAAGCTATCTAGAGGTCTGGACGAACCCAAAGTGGGACCCAGGGCAATGCCCTATGCAAAAGCTCTCGGGATTTAGACTTTTAGATTTACTTTCAGTGATTGATTCAGTTTTACATCTGGATCAATGCACACATAATTATAGTTTATTTATCAAGGGGGGGGGGGGTTCCCTCTAAATCAACTGTGTGTATTATATATATTTGACGCTTGATACCTTCAAAGATTCTTTATCATTATGCACGGAAGTTCAAGTAATGCATATTATTGTTAAAAAACAAAACTCTGATTCATTAAAATATTTTACTACACTTCTTCATTTCTTATCTATTAGCAGATTGGCGCTAGCATTCTAATTTTTTAAAAAGATAAGCTTGTGTTATACTAATGATGGGACTTTACGCGCCTCTAAACTGAAGAGTTCCAATTGAAATAACTAGTATGTGAAAAACCATGATGAAGCCCAATGATTCAAATTTTGGATATCATAGCAAACAGATCTATTAAGCATTATGGGTAAGTTTTAAAATTTAAGGAATGAAGCTAATTTTGACCTAGGTTATACGAATATAATCTAACTTGATGCAGTTTACGCTTTATAATCCGCGAAACGGATTATTATAAGCGTATACTCACAACTTAGATTATATCGTATACTACAATGTAGGTCAAAATTAGCTTCATTACTTATAATTTAATTCAGAAAATGCATTTGTACTGTTACTAGCTTGAAATACGGATATGTATTTAATTGCAGTGGTAAAATTAGAAATTCATATCAAAATTAAGGATTATCTCTCTCAGGCATAGCTCTGATCCTTCGAAGGTTTTGGCCCAATCTTTTGGCATTATATGATAACTTTTTATCAGTTTTACTTTCATGTTTGGATTTCAACATTTCGGTTTGAGCATCACTGAAGGGCATATTTGTCAAAATGCGCATCTGGTGTCATAAAAAATATTGGACCGTTAATAATTATATTACGTCATTTTGCAAGTAAACTTGCAGATAATAAGGAGTTCTCATGAAGACGAAATTTGCCATAACAACACAGTAAAAAAACACACCGTCAATGCTATTTGTACGTCATTCTTAGACGTCAAAAAAGCAGTAGATTATAAAAAAATTGTTGTGCTAATTGTTTAGCAATATAAATGGCGAAGTAAACGTTCAAACGTTCATAGTCCCAAAAAACACATAAAAATTGAGTGTAAGGCACCCGGACCTTCGACAAAAGCGAGCAGATAGGTGCCATGGAGGAAAGCATCCTCTGCTAACCGTCACACCCGCGTGGCCTGTGTCGAAGCAAGATAGACGGGTTACCGTCGTCAATGTCTAGTATAAAATGACAGTGTCAAAGGGTATGAAAAATCATCAATAATGATGCTTAGTGGAATTTGTAAGCGCAAACAGGTCATAATGACCGTCGAATTCTTGGAAATGACTTTAAACGAGAATTCGTTATAACTTGCAGATCAACTTTTGGTTAGTAGTTTGCCGCTTTAAGAAATATCATACGCATGGCATGCCCTTGTCGTACGAATCAACTCAGAGGACATACCACACATGAAGAGGTATAGGTACATCTATCCATAAAAGGAAGTTTGACAATTGCAAAGTCAAATCATCAGTTATCATATATTATGTTGTCAGTCTGCCATTAGATCATATTAAGTAAAATATCCAAATATGAAAGCACATCTGTCAATTCGTGTGGTCCTTTTTCAAGTTCGTCAGGATATATCAAATGGGACATAATTGTGAGAATATGATTGTTAATTGATAAACATCGGCGTATATACTATAAGTAAGAGTTGAAGGACACGGCAAGTGTTTTTTTTTTTTTTTTTTTTATCCGTAAACATTGTTTGAACAATTCGTGCTTCGTATGAAGTAAAAATAGTCTCAATAAGGGGCACAATTAGTGCCCATTAGGATACCAACAATTGTGAAAGTATGTCCTCAAGATAATATAATCATATCTATAAGAACCCAGCAGTGCTCTTAAATGATACTTCAGATACTTGGTGTTGGCAATCAGAATGTTCTGATAAAATATGTATCATGTGGTTTCCCAAGACCAGAAACTCGTATTTTCGAGTGCCCGTTTTTGTTCAAAAAAGCAAATTAATCAATTATCTGAATAAGCCTGATTTTATATCGTGAGAAATTGTGTATAAAGTGGGAAAAATTAAGTTTGATCAAGTCAATTTTAGAAAAAATCTCGATGACTTAGAGTTTTTCTATAAGCGCTTGAGTTTTGAGAACATCATCTATTGACACCCATTCTGAATGTCAGTGGAACAGTTCTGAAGTGACTCTTTAACAGCTGTTAGTAGTTTAGTTAGTAAGTAAATAAGAGGTAGAAGCACTTACTGGAACCAGCGATGTATCTTTTTTGTAGGATTCTTATGCAATTTTGAATCCAGTAAAGTATGGGTAATTCAAATTGATCTATTCTTCGATATTGAAAGTATTCAAAACAGAAAAGGTGATTTTGAAGATTTCATCTTTTGTCAGATGTTAGAGTATAAGTAGGCATTCCCAGTGCTTGAAGAAACCTAGTTCATTTAAAAGACAAGTATAATATGATTTTACAAACAAAGAAATGTGTTTACTTGCTTTAACTCAGCTGGAACATACAAGTTTTATTCATGTCTATAGTAATCATTACCATTCTGGCTTATTAAAGACAGAGAGGAATAGTACGCATTTTCCCGCATAAATGAGTTAATACGGGATTTATATAATTTCGAATACTTTTATCCATTCAGACAAGTTCAAGATTCCTCTCCCTCAGATTTTTGTCAACGTCTGGCGATTCTTCCACAAGATTCATATAGTCATAGACAATATCGTCCTTTAAATGAGCGGTTCCCGAATTTGGACTTTTGAATAGATGAGACATAAGATCTCATCTTGGACTATGTTTAGTATCCCCAGTAATCAATATATCAGCGGACCATAAATTAAATGATGGAAGAGAACATGTACACTTTGGAGGATTCGTTGTAATTGGTTCAATCATCTTAGGCACTGAACGTCGGTTTGTAATAAATAACTTTGGTGCAATAGTGCGAAACTCTTGCTGTAGATATAAGCGTGTGGATTTCATCTTAAATAAGTGCGGGATTGCAGGACGTACTTTATGAGTTGAGATGTTGTGATGTTGAATGCATCAATTCCTTATTGTAAAATTTAAGATGTAGGAATGGCGAGTTTCTTGATTCATCATGCTCATAATGCGGTGGAAACAAAGTCTGTGGTAGGCAAACATCCCAATCATTATAATCAAGTCTGTATTCGGCGGTGTGAGAATCCAAAGTACGGCCTATTTCATTTCTTTCTTGTAATACATACAAAATTTCAAGAGACAGAGTTAAAGTTTGGTGCGAATGTGATGTGGACTAATGTTTATCACGTAAGGTAAGGGATCAAAACAACTCGTGTATTATGGGTTGTGTGAGAAGATGTCATGACTAGCTACTGTCGTTTGTATTTGTAAATGTCCATCACATTCACACTGCGGGTGAAAATTTCCCTATGCAGCCAATCAATTGCTTGCAAAGTGAAATTAATTATTGAGTTGTAGAAGATAGAATAACATTATACGTGAATACTATTCACTACTTTTGTAAATGAACCGTCGCGTGCGAGTGGTAGAGTTCTCTCATGTGATCGGTATAGTCGTGAGTATTCGGAGCCCCGGCTCCAGCACGGCCACGTCAAGCCTAAACGTTACAATTAGGTATGATTGTACTTCGCCATAGTCGGCATTAATTTCAAGTGAGAAATCGCATGTCTTTCAGATATGGCTTAAACACGGAGGTTCCTTGTCGAGCAGGGTGGCACGCAAAAACCCCACTGCTAAAAGCCATTGGGCCAACATGGGCCTTAAATCGCAGTCCTCACCGTTCGGCAACTCAGCTTGATTCAGGAACCTACATCAAATCCTCACTTTATGTAATACAGTTATTGCAATGCTAATTGGAAACAGTCAAAACTATTGTCCCGAGGAGTGGGGACATTAAAGGCCTCGGATAACGTTTCTCGGTCTTTCTACTACAAGAGGAACAATGCTTTTGATGTTTCCCAACTTAGGTAAAACAAGTTTATTACCTAATATATCTATATATGATTGAGCTTATATGTACATTGCTTACGTAATTAGCGCCGTCATCGGAAACAGTTCAGCACTTGATGGGCAACAGTTCATCAGTGATACTGTCTCAACCCTATAATCGGAAAATGAAAATAGACAATGCATAATATCATTTTATATAGTTAGATAAGGTAAATATATTGATAAAGCGGTATCCCCCATTTTGATGAATCTGTCGCCTATTAACCGCTGAGGTAACATCCACATGCTTAAAATAGTTCTTACATTAGTTCTTAAAGATGGAGTCATTTCAACAATTTGTTTCATCATATACTTAGAAATGGTGCTTGCATGTTGTGATGAAAATAACAGTTACAGATATTGAAACTTTACTGAGGGTCAAATTGTAAGTCAACGTGTAAACAATAAACATCAGTGGTAACCATCTTCTCAAGGCGGTTTCGTCTCATACAACGGCGAGGTTATATATGGTACATATCGAGAGTGGGCCGATCCCTTCACGCGGCAATGTGATGTCCAATATGAGTAATATTTAACGGGACGAAAAACAAATATCAATCAATCTTTAATAATGAACAATTCACGTGTCATTATTGTGGGGAAGTTTACCGCACATAAAAATAGACAGAGTACTTTGCTTCTATGAACTAAACAGTTTCTACTGGTGAAAAGGTCATTTATGCATTTATCATATATTGAATAATCTCAATTTTTCTAATGGCCGAATTCCAACATGTGTTCAAGAGTTTGCCCCTCCCAAAAAAAAGGGGGTAAATAATATGTCACAGTTTGCAGATCTAGGATTTTCAAAGGTAGTTCATGTCGAAAAGGGCCCGCTGTATACGTCGCGGATAGAATTTAAGATGAACCATGTGGGGCATTGGCGAAGCTCCGGAAGCTTTGGGTTTGAAGGTTTTAATGGTTACATATGTATTATTAAACATAATGATAATTTTGGTCAGAAAGGGGG
>CAJDSM010079706.1:0-13710 GCA_903981925.1 Ostrea lurida
GCATGACACCAAATATTTTGTTTATGTTAACATACTGATTTATATCGTCAATCTATAATTAGTTAAAAACCGTGAAAAAGTACGAGTTTCTTTATTGTTGAATTATAACCTCTATTGCTACAATCTATCATATTCAGTTGTCTTTTTTAGTCACCTTGAATCATGTGTGAACCAATATGTATCGTTTTGTCCACCGCGATGTTCTGTCGCATCGTGAACTTATCAACTTCTCAGAGAACGCCAAAACCAATTCTGACTAAATGATATAAAGATCTAATGAGTAAAAGGAAAACAAAAGTGAATTCAATGATTTACTCTCCTTGTCTTCTGAGTGGATGTAGCCAATAGCCATCAAAATTAATACATCATTAATTTAGTTTTCTACATCTTAGTGCCAAAAGTACGCATATCTATTGATGGATACTTCAAACCTCTACCAAAATTGTGAAGTTCATGACCCCTGGTTGACGATTTTCAAGCAGGACGTTAAACAATATACTGTACAACCACCAATCAACGCCTCAGGCTGGGCCGGTTACTCTGTTTGAAAATCACGAATCATGTTGTTCACCCATAGAGCTGCATAACAATATATCAAAAAGAGTAACCAAATATATTTATTACTGTAGTAAATTTTTTACCAAGACAGATTGAAAGGAACGCATTGTACCGAACCACAATAAGTAATAAGATGGTGACCAACCATATTGTTGTTCAGGCATGATTATGTCTCGCAAAGTGAAGGAGAAGATTCTTAGATCGTTTTTCATTCATCGTAAATTGCTGCCATTTATTATTGGTACTACTTTCTGGCTAAAGGACGCCGTTATCACGACATAGTTTTATCAGGCCGACGGACTGTGAGCTCTGTCACACGTTGCATCGTCTAATATAATCTGATAAGATTCGCCCACGAAGATCGCTACATATGTAGCGATACTACGTGAGTGGATCAGCTTCTAGCGATCTACGGAGATGCGCACAAAGGAGGGCTGATGTTAATCAGTATGGTTCTAATACTAACAGATTACGTTTCCAATGGCATGTATCAAACTGTTTGGTCTAGATTGTCATATCGAACCGAAGTTATCGAATATCCGCTTTAGAATGTATTTGCATCTCAAGACATCGGCATCAAATATTGATATTTCTTCTACGAAGAAGTGGACTACCAATTAATATCAGTTAAATGTCCATCAGCTACGCGGTTCGGCGGTTGGCTTCAGTGGTACAGCTCGCCTCGTGATCGGAGGTCGTGCTTCGAGCCCCGTCCTCGGCCTCGGCCGGCGTCAAGGCGGACAAGTTCCTAAAAACGTGATAATAGGTAGCTATAGTGATTGCTCCTACGCCCAAGAGCCCTCCGCATTTAGAGATTTGAGAATCACAGGATCTTTGGAAGTGACCTCTAAAAACGGAGCCATATCGTGTCTCTACGCAGCAGCTGCTGGCACCGCCAAAGAACCCTCACTGCCTAAAAGCCATGGAGCTAACATAGATCTAAATTGCTAGCCCTTCACCGCAATGGTTAGTCTTCAATATGAGTGAAATATTTTCGACGGACTTGAAAAAAACAACAACAAATAAATCAATTCATCATACTTACGCGAATGTTTTTTATGTATGACGCAGCGCCTCCTCTGACAGGACTTAAACATGTACTGTATATTACAAGAATTTTATAGCTAGGATATATCATATTAGTATGTTGTCTAACAGCTCGAATTTTAACAGATAACACAATAATTGCATTTTAAATATGAATCTCCACACACGTTCGTCAGAAGTGTCTATACAATACTAAGTATAGGGCTGATGAGGCGCGGCACTACACATGTAATTGACTATGATATTTGATAGTATCTTTCACTGACAGGATGTTATTAGTTCTGCCTCGTTCGCGACCAGGGACGTTGTCCGGTGCCTGCGCAGATTCTGTTAATTTCAGAACCATAGTTCAGTCACATATTTGGAGAGCTAGTATGCGACAAACTTCTGTAAGCAGTCCAATCTCCCGTCACTTTCGTGCTCACTTAGATATTTAACTGCAAATTCTGTCACATTTTCTCAGAAACCACATAGGCCAGCGTTCCTGGAGTATCTTGGCACACGGCAATCGTAGGATCACTTATCCGTGACCACGAAGTGTTTCCCCTGCAATTCCTTTGGGTGCCCATGCTGTCATTCCTGTTAGACACAAGAGAGCTTTGAATAAATTCTCTACATATGCAAATGATCTTCTTGCCTGTAGCACTTTCATGATCTTCAAGAGACTGACGGACAGTCCATGCTATTTTATGCACCAGAGCAAAGCATAGCGTCATCAAGATCCCTCACTGATCTTACACCAGCAATGTCCAATCTGACGGATGCAGCTGCGGAGAATTCCCTGAATTGACGGCAACTTCAATGCATTTCATGGGATACGACGTTCTTCACCTTTTACGTCTAGTGAACCACACAGTTATCCAATCGTTTCGCCAGCAGCACTTCAGCGTTGATGGCAACTCGTCTCAGTACAGTAGTGTTCTACGCTTATCCAATCATGCCCATTGTAATCCTGTTCTGTACGCAACTAGAATCTTTCACTATGTTACATTTCTGTAAACACGTCTTGAACCACAGACCCAGCGTCCTGATATTTGGCACAGGCACAGTATGGACAACCTGTTATCGTGTAAACACAGTTCTCAGATCTGCTGCATGCTCAACTTCCTGTTAGACGCAACTAGAATATATTCGTTCACGATGATTAAATTTCTGTCACACTTTTTTCTAGGAACCACATAGGCCAGCTCCTGATATTTGGCACGAGTATCAGTCATGGACAACTGTATACGTGAAAGCAGTTTCCAATCTGCCGCTTGCAACTCCCTGTTGTGAACGCAACTTTGAATAGTTTTAACATAGACAAATTCTTCACATTGTTTCAGGAACCAACACAGTCCAGACTTCCGATATTTGGCACAGAGCATCAGTTATGGACAACTGTATCAGTGATAACCAAGTTTACAATCTGCCGCGCAACTTCCTTTTGACTGACTTAGAATATCTTTTCACATGGTTAAATTTCTGTCACATTTTTCCATGAACCACACAGACCAGCTTCCTGATATTTGCACAGAGTCAGTATGGACAACTGTAGTCGTGTAACACAGTTTCCAATCTGCTGACCATGTCGAAGCTTCCTGTTAGACGCAACTTAGAATAATTTTCACATGATTAATTTCTGTCACAATTTTCTCAGGAACCACACAGGCCAGCTCCTGATATTGGCACAGAGCATCCAGTATGACAACTGTATCGTGTAACCGCAGTTTCCAATCTGCCGCATGTTCAACTTTCCTGTCTTGACGCAACTTAGAATATTTTTCACATGGTTAAATTTCTGTCACATTTTTCTCATGACCACACAGACCAGCTTCCTGATATTTGGCACAGAGCATCAGGATTGGACAACTGTATCAGTAATGTACCACAGTTTCCAATCTGCTGCATGTCAACTTCCTGTTAGATACGCAACTAGAATATTTTCACAATGATTATAATTTCTGTCACATTTTCTCAGGAACACACAGGCCAGCTTCCTGATATTTGGCACAGGGCATCAGTCATGGACAACTGATGCTTGTAACGCAGTTTCCAGTCTGCCAATATGTCCACTTCCTGTTTGACGCAATCTTAATTTTTTACAGAAACAAATGTGTCTTTATTTTCAGATAGAATCTCGCAGAATGTGGATCTGACAAAAAACATATATAATAAATATAACTTTTTTCCATGATGATACTTTAAATGATGAAGTAATTTCAAAATGAATTAAGAAAGTAGGCAGGCGACACATGTCTTTCCTGGAAGACTTTCCACTAAGTTTTGTTTTTAGCTTACCTGCATCAAGTTTTTTGCTACTGATAATTTGTATGTTTTAAACTTTTCACAAGTTCGTCCTCGCCTGTATTATTGGGCCATTATCAACCAAACTTGGCGCAGCGTATCATTGACTGAAGAAAATTCAAGTTTATTCAAATGAAGCACATGTGCCTTTCCAAGACGTGATAATCAAGAAAATGGATAATTGTATGAAGATCTTAAGAATCACAAGGCCAGAAAAGATAAAACTTATTTGGATGATTCCTGACATACTGATGAAGATTGAAGTTTGTCCAAATCATGACCCCTAGGGGCAAGTTTGGGCTACGATTTACATATGGGATATAATATCTTTAAGATATATTCCCAAGAACAGCAGTGCCATGATTAGTCATATTAAGGTAGTTTCATCCTAATGTGAGTAATACTAGTAAATATTAATGATTCAAAGTGGGGAAAACTGTATTAATTAATTTCCTCTTAAAGGAAGAGTGCATGAAAATTTGTCATTCTAATCTGCATAATGAATTCTGAAAACCATTAAGATGCAAGTTTCATCAGTAGGGAGGTATTTCAAAAAAAAATTATAGCATTTTGTCAATTCCTGGGAGCCGCCATATTGATAAAATTATTACCTCCCTGCTGGATTGTCTCTTAACATAGATCTACCAGATAGTGACTAATGCTGACGTCAGAAAGACACATTGTATTTAGGCATGTTGAAAAGCATCAACGCTTATTAACACAGTTAATAACTATGAAAAAATGCCTTTTTGTTTGCAGATTGCTATAATTTCATTATTTATTGATGTGTCGCTATATGCTTTTCAAAATATTGAGCTGATTTGTGGTATAGATATTGAATTGACCTTTGGATTTGAAAAATTACAGCATTCAATTTTGACCTTATGAATTTTTAACTGATGGCGGGGCATTCGTGTCGCACCGAGACATCTGCATTGTAGTTTTATGAATACTTAATTTGATAAAGTTTTATTTAAAGTAGCATAATCTGTATTTATACGAAAAATTAATTAAATCTTTCAATTTTTTTCTATGTATACATCTAATATAGGTATGCTTTCATGCGTAATCACTACATTGAAAATAAAAAGATACACAAGAACAAAACACTTGTTTCTAATTATTTATAATATTACCAACCTGTGAAAATTAACAAAGTCGCCTGGGATGTAGGCATGCGCAGTACTGTATTATTGTTTTGCGATGTATACACATGACATTTTTCTCTCTGTTAACAATAACATATACGTATTTAATAACAATTATAACATACGTATTTAACAACATGTTATAAGTATCTAATCATATATTTTTGCATTTACAGTTCAGAAATACGTCGATTATAAGCTATATTTACTACAAACATTTCAAGCGTGATTTTGAAATCATTTAATTTTATTTCACGTGATCATCTAGCGCAGATTCTCATTGGTTAAAACACCTTTTTAGAATTGAGGTGATTTTTCGATCACGTACCTGAACAACAATTAAAAAATTTGTTGTAATATGAAATTAAATGATAAGAAATAAATCTTATATTTTTTCGGGTGATATGCAGGTTATCACCGAGATTTTAGACGGTAAAACTTTTTTTACCGTCTAAAATTCGGTGATACCTGCATCACCCGAAAAAAAATATAAGATTCATATCTTATTTCTACTTCCATATAAGGAGATCGCGTCACTATGACGTTTTTCCATTTATAGAACTGCCTCGTTGTAGACAGGTCGTCTTTTAAGGCTTATTTCTCGCTAGTTGTTTACATTTTGACCGGGCAGATTTCGTGGTTCACATTTTTACTGTTTATATATTTGATTTCCTTAAAGAAATCACAGTGTAATAAAATTCAAAAGATACATATTATGCTACTCTAATCGATAACCAAAGAAATTATGTATGTTGCCACCTTTTTTACATGTGTAAGATGCCAGACATACATAAACAGAAGCATAAGAAAATAAAAAAAAATAATTGATTATTTACGGAAAGTGCAAACTTTTCAGCATCAATAGTTTGCCATTATTTTTTAATTTCATCTAGTGAATAAAATTCCTTCAAAAGAAATATTTCTGTCATGCACAAAAGTTAATTAAAGGTAGATTTAGCCCTAGCCCATGACGTCATATTTAACTTCTTTGAATTTTGACATTAACGACACGCCGTACTACAACCCGTCTATTTTGATAAAATGTCCGGTGTCACCACCAGGTCAGCATGGAAAAAGGTCCTTCTGATCGGGGATTCTCTTACACAGGTTGGATCTTTCATTCTCGTTGACAATAAAACGTCTGCTTTGTTTGCAACATGTGTACAGTTTGAATCTTGCAGGCTTATTGTTTGCATACCGGACATGGCCGGTACACATGGGCGATGTTGACAAAGAGCAAATTAATGTACGACAAGATCAGTCGTCAGTGAAACTTTTTAAAACAGTTAAACTGTTAACTTAAAGTGATCAAAACTGTATGACATTTCTTTCTCACTTGTTTTTCGATTGCATTAATTCAAGAAGAAATTCAAATATAAAATACACTATGGATAACCGAAAGGGTAATAATTTCTTATTGTGTTTGCAGTTTGGGTTTTCAAAGGATGGCGCTTATGCATCTCTTCTGGCGGATTATCTACAAAGGTAAACCGTATCAAGGGAATAAGCTTTGTAAAATACCACACTTCTAAAATAATTTTAGGATCACAGGGTTCGACACTTGTCAGAATTCGGACTCGCCATTCGGGCAACCGAAGTACTGATCTCAGGTTGCCCGAACGGATTTCAGGTCGCCCAAACAAAAATATGAAACAAAAGAACTTCAAATGTATTATTTCTAAATCTATTGCATTTCTTTTTCAGTTTCAATTAGGAAACTTTTCACATTATCTTTATCTGTATTCTTATTTCAAATAAATATACATTTTTATGACAATCCAAACTCGTCACCAGGTCGTCATTTGGGCGAGCTATGTTAACATACAGGTCGTCAAAATTCAGATCAGGGTGTAAATGGAGAGGTGACGAGTGTGAATGGTGAACCCTTGGATCAGATAATTTATATACACAGACCTTCAAGCGTGCAAAGTACATGTACTACACCTCCAATGCGTTTCGTTTCATTCCGTCCAAACCGTTTAGCGTTCTGTCCAAACCCTTCAGCGTTCCGTGTAAACCGTTTCGTGTAAGAATTATTTCAGGACTACATGAGCAAGCCACGCCCATAGAAACGTGCAGACCGTTCAAACCACGCCCTTAGAAACTTACAAACCGTTCAAAACTGTTTGATATGGGATCTGGGATTGGTGAAAGTTGTTGGGAATTCGAGCTATTGTTATAAGAAAAAATTCAAAGGACGACTTTCAGCAGAGAAGATCGGCAATATGCCGCAAATACTCGAAACAAAAAAATGAATTTAGAGCCACCAGACAGAACAAAGTCCGATACATTCGTAACCCTCAAACCAGTTTGAACACCCTTGATATATGATACATGTATATCTCTGCCCTTGGTAGTTTATTTTATTCTTTTGTATATACATGTAGGAATAAGTTGTCTTGTTACACTTTTTTCATTTTACTTTATGATCATGACATTACTTAAAATAACAAAAACCGGTCGCGGTGGCTCAGTTGGTAGAGCTCTCGCCTCGTGATCGGGAGGTCGTGCGTTCGAGCCCCGTGCTCGGCACACGGCCGCGTCAAACCTAAGACGTGAAAATAGGTAGTGATTGCTCCTTCGCCAAGAGCTCGGCAATTAGAAGTGAGAATCACGGGTCTTTCGGATATGACCTTAAAAAACGGAGGTCCCGTGACGCAGCAGGTGTGACACGCTAAAGAACCCTCACTGCTAAGGCATGAGTTGCTAAGCATAGGTCTAAATTTGCAGCCCTTCACCGCAATGGTGACGTCTAAAAATGAATGAAATATTCTCGACGGGACGAAAAAACACAAAGTATAATCAATCAATCATTGAAATAACAAAAACATATTTTGACACAATCTATAGCACTATGCAATTAAATTAAAGAATGGAATCCGATTTACATGACATGTCATATAATGATTTACATGTAATGAAAAGAAAAAAAATTAGCAGGTTCATATCAATAAATTTCATATGCCATAAGCACGAGTATTAGATTCTATTTATCACACAACTATCATTAAACGCATATTTTGATTTACTATCTATTTCACAATCCGAATTTTTCGCTTTGTTATTGTTTGACGTCGTCAATTCGATTGTGATGTCGTCTGCAACGCCACGGTTTGAAGAAGATTGAAATATCTGTTGCCCCTATTTTCACTTCATAAAAGACACAAAATCCTTTTGGAACAACCTCGGTGACAAAAAAAATGTCTTCTACCGTCAGTATTAAATGATTTCACATAATGAGGGGATTGTTGTTACAGCAACGGTGTACCCCCATATAGGTGTTTCCAGTTGTTTTGATTGTTCTCCCGCCTATCGTAAGTATCGTTTTGTGCAAACCGTGCAGATAATTCACGAAATGGGCAACGTTTCGTGCAGACCGTTCCGCGTTTCGTGCAGACCGTATGTAGCGTTTCGCACAAGCTGTTCATCGATCCATGCAAGAATCGTTTCGTTTCGCACAAGGTGTTCCTTGTTCATGCAAGAATTTGTTTCGTTTGCAAGGTGTTCATTGTTCAATGCAAATATTTTCGTTTGCACACAGCTGTTCATTGTTTTCCATGCAAGAATAGTTTCGTTTCGCACAAACTGTTCATCGTTCCATGTAAGACTCGTTTCGTTTCGTACAAGTGGGGTTGTAGCACGCTTCAGGGTCTGCATATCCTGTTCAAATGTATATTTTATATATCTCAAAATTTCCAGCTTTAATACCCTTTTCAAGATGAAACTGAACATTTGTATGTGCGTGCTAATCTTGTATTTCCTTTTTAATGTTACAGAAAATGTGACGTCATAAGCCGTGGATTTTCGGGATATAACACGAAATGGTGTAAAGTCATTTTACCAGACATCTTAAAAGAATTTGACCCCCAAAACATTGCGTTGGCAACAATATTTCTTGGAGCTAATGACTCTAATCTTCCAGACAACGTAAGGCAACACGTCCCTCTTCCTGATTATAAACAGGATTTAAAGGACATGGTGGATGTTATGACAGTAAGGACGAAACCTGTTCTTTCTTTCCTTAATTTCTGCAGGCGACAAGGAGGTCGTGTATTTACTCGTATTGATGCTTTTTGTAAACAAGATAGCATGAAAGTCAGAGCTTGGATTTTATTTGTAACTTTGACACAAGATACATGTAGGTTTGGTGACGGGAAAAATTATTATATTTGTGGAAATCAAAATCGCTAATTGGAGACATTACAAATAAAATTCCCATGAGTAGGAACGCATTGTTTAGGCCCTATTTGAAAATATGTGGTCTTTGAATGCTCTCATTTTCATTTGATCATATATAAAATACATATAACATGTAATCCAAATTATCACTATATCTATAATCTAGGATTTTATTTCTAAAAGGTGTGTCTCTCTTAAAGGGATATGATCACGTTTGAGCTAAAAAAATTTATTTTGTATTTTTACCTGCGTCGCCAACGGCGAAAGCAGGTCTAGGAGTCGGGTCACTCCGTCCCTCTGTCTGTCCGTCCGTCCCAATAAGCTTGTCATCGCAACAGTCGTTACTCCTCTGAAACTACCCAACCAAATTCAACGAAACTAAGTATACATTAAGAACATCATATGTAATTTTGCATATTAGCAGGAAATATTGATCCTCTAAATTTTACAGAAATGTTGCCCCTTCAAACTTAGAAAATCCTCATAAATGATTCTTTGTCATCGCAACTCCTCTGAAACTACTAACCAAATTCCAACGAAAACTTGGTATAAAGTAAGAAACCATCAACATGTAGTTGTGCATATTTAGCAGGAAATATTGATCC
Organism: Ostrea lurida; assembly: GCA_903981925.1. NCBI lineage: Eukaryota > Metazoa > Mollusca > Bivalvia > Ostreida > Ostreidae > Ostrea > Ostrea lurida. The sequence goes on from CAJDSM010079706.1 coordinate 9,824, forward strand.
TCTAAATTTTACGGAAGTAATGCTCCTTTAAACACTAGAAAAAATTTGTGAAAAATCCTCATAAATGATCTTGTCATCGAAACTATTCTGAAATTATCCCAACCAAATTCAATGAAACTTTGGTATAAAAACATAAGACATCAATAATATTGTTAGTTGATGCATATACATTTAGCAGGAAATAATTGATCCTCTAAATTTTATGGAAGTTTGCCCCTTTAAAACTAGAAAATTTGCAAAAATCCTCATAAAATGCATGACCTTTGAATAATAATACAGTATTTTCAAAAATCAATCATATATTAGCTTATCATTTCAAGCTTATTTCAGAAATTCATATGGTTTTTTTTTAGGGGATTTAATACCATGTCTGAACTGACAGAATTTTTTTATTAACAAAATTTTAATAAATGATATAACTGTAGAAACACAATATATTCGTCATTGGATTAAAAATTCGTTAATTTCGTTGGTTTAGCAATAAATACAAACGAAATTAAATCCATGACGAATTATTTAAATCCAACTGTTGATAAATACAAAGCAAGGCGTGAAAATGAACGAAATAAATCCGGACGAAAAAAGATTTTTGGGAATTAAAACAAGGAAATTTAACCCGACGAATATTTTTGCTTCTACATTAGTTGCGAGCGACGCAGGTCCAGACATCATTAGGTCTCACTTGTTAATGTTTAGAATGCTTAACCTATTTCTAATGGTCAGGAAAATGTCAGTTGTTGATTTACAAGTAAGATACAGTGCTCACAATTCTCTGTTGTGTAAACAAGGCTCGTGCTTTGTTTATGTTTACGTAAAGGTTGATTCTCAGAAAATACCATGTTTAAAACAAAGTGTGATTTGAGTAATACATGCAGGAAACTGTTTAATGGTGTTCAGAATGAGCTTGTAATTTGAAATAAATCTACATGTAGCATATTCAATATAGATAAACAAAAAGCATGTTACGGGCTTTGTTTACATACAGATGTAGCGGCGAATTGGAAGTGCTGTATCTCACCTGTAACTAAACAAATGACGTTCAAATGTTTGCTGACCATTACAAATAACATAATTAAAATGCTCAAAACGTGTCCATGCCCCTTTAAAGACCAGGGAAATATAATGGTTTTTTTTATCTTCCTGTTGGTCTGTTTATTTGATTGTAACCTTAATTAATATAACCTTTTTAACATTATAAGGCCGGGACTTCATAATGTCTATTGATTGTGATCCTGTTGCTGTAGAAAATCCTTTCAATTTGAATGTGTGATCGTTTGCAGAACTTTGGTATACCAAGAGAAAGAATTGTTTTGATATCTCCCCCAGCTTGCGATGAAAAGGCATGGAGAAAGTACTGTTTGGACAATGGTATGTATGTACAATTGTAGGAATAACAATGAACTTTAAATATGTAGAAAATATACACCATTTGGGAGGCTCTTAATTTTAAAAACTTGGTCTCGAACTTCACAAGAGCACGTACATCTCAAACCTGTCAACAGAAAGGGGTGAGGTGGTGGTGAACTTAATGAACAATTATGAAGTGTTAAAGGGAAGCAAAGTAGAAAGTGTGCATTAGTACATGTACTGAATTTGAGGAACTGCTATTTCACTGAATGCATGGAAAGTTTGTAATTTGGCCAATAAATCCAAGACTTTGATAGATCTGTATAAGACTTTGTACTTATGTATAATGTTAAAAACTAACAGTACTCCTATTATGTACTCTTAAACCCTCTAGATGATCGTTAGTACGAAAAGGTAATTATTTCTAATCAAATGGCTTTGATTTTATTTTATATCGATATTTTACTAGAAGGCATGGTTATGTATTTATTTGATGTAATTATGTTGATTACATGTATCTTTCGTTGGCACCAAGAGACAAACCGACTTTATGCGAATATTAAGGGCAAAAAGTTAAATTTGACACATTGTAGTTCAATGACGCCAGTTTTCCTTTTGCTTTCATACTTCCCCTTCAATGTAGCGGAGACAGGTTATTAATGCAAGCCCAGCATGCATATTTAATTATGTTCTACTCAAGCTCCATTGGTGTCGAGATTATATCAAAAGTGTCGAATATTGTATCAATCCCCCACTCTAAATGTGATTCTCTGAGACCAATAGATGATTAGAAATTAGAGTCTCATATTACATGGGTATGTATATGTAGCGTCTAGAATGTTTATTTTAAAAAGTGGAGTCCACCCAAATCTGAGCAAAATCTGCAATGTTCGCACATCAATCACATTGCAAATGGTGAAGTACGCTTTATTCTGAGCAATTGTACCCCAAAACTCCACTTTTCTAGGTCTATTTTACCCCTCAACATTGGTTTACAATTCTTGAAAAGTTACTAGTAATTAAAACAATGAAAATCATTTCTAAATTTATCAGACGTCTTGGAGAAAAAAAGACATCTAATGATACGTGGTTCTAATGATAGGTGTTTGATGTTGTCTTGAGTGTCGCCGGCCATTCGTCCATTGTTTTACAAACAGTAAAAGTTTACTGCATGCTTGTACACGGTAACCATATACATGTAATAGTGAAGACAGTCAATCAATTTCGACGTGTAAACAACATACCATTTTCATTAAGCGTGTGATTCTGTATTTTAATGCACTAGGAGTAATTGAAATGAGTAATTGTCATTAACTGTATTTAAATTTATTTTTTCAAAGTAATGAAAAGTAGTTAAAATTGAGATTGCTTTCAATTACAAGTACATGTAATTGAATGTATTGAAATATAATGTCGTGTATTTTCAATTCAGTTATTGATATTTTGTGCTGAAAAAAATGCTAGAAGGATCTCAATCTTTTGTTGACAATGCGAGTGATTTGGCTTTAATATACCACTTACCGGAAGTTCTAGCAAGAAGTGTGGATAATTTGTAAGCATTAGAAAATAAGATTATCATAGTGTTTTATAATAAGGCATACTGGTTTGGCATGGTTTTTGTGTTTGTAGAATTATAAAATGTCGCATAAAGTTTATACAGCTTGACCTCACTGCCCAGGACACTAAGAGAAGTTAAATCATTTGTAAAAATCAGAGTTATTGTAATCACAAATAATTTTCAAAACCATGGAAGCATTTGTAAGAATCTAATATTTCAAAGTAATTGAACCCACTCCTGATTGATGCACCTTAATTGATATTTTCGATATAATATTATATTCTCTATGTATATGAAGAAAAAAGATACCAAACCATGGTTCTTGTGTGTATTGCTCAAAATAAAAGGCTGATCACCAACACAAAGAAAACAGACCCATTGCTCTCATTTAATTAAAATGGAACGATTACCAACATCTATACAAACGACTAGAATGACAATTCATTTATTGATGCTTTCAATTTCTATTGTATTCGATTGCTTACAGACAAGATTTTTACCAAATGTAACGCCACGGCAGGAAAGTATGCCGACGCATGTTTAGAGGCAGCCAACGAATGTGGTACCAAGTCCGTTGATTTTTATGGAAACATAATGAAACGTGAAGTATGTTTGTAATGTTTCATTGTACATATCATGCATGCAGTCGCCATCTTGTCTCTCCTCCAATGACAATAACGGGTGATATATTTTTTTTTACAGAACTGGCAGGAAACATTGAATGATGGGCTCCATTTGTCTGCTGTAGGGTCTGATTTATTGTTCAATCTTCTGAAGCCAACAGTGGACCAAGCAACGTCTGACCTTACTTTGGTGTACCCAGAGTGGAATGATGTTGATTTGAACAATCTCACTGGTTGTTTGAAACCATAATTTCTAATACATGTTATTTGTAAAGTAATTAGATAACAGCACAAATTAAACTACACAAATGATAATCAACCGTGCGCCACTTTTGTATGTAAAGGCAAAGATAACGAAC
>CAJDSM010079709.1:628-12226 GCA_903981925.1 Ostrea lurida
GCAAGATTTTGCACGATTTACTCCAGAGCTTCCTGGGGGTCTTTAGCGACCACAGACCCCTTCCATAAGGCCACCTCTTCGAGGTTGGCTGGGTCGGTTCTCGACCCTGCGTGCATATCATTTATTGCTAGCTACGCCCCTGCCTTCGGTGTTTAGTGAACATTGGGCGATGAAATAATATACATGAGAGATGGGTACTGGTTTCATTTGACAAAGCTTGTAACAACATAGTGTTTGTTTGCAAGGCTCATTATTACAGCATTACCACAACTTGTGTTCGAAGAACTTGGCTTTATTTCCACTCTTATAGTATATTCAAAGTTCCATTCAAACAGACCATTGTTTTTCAAAATCATGTTTCATTTGCAGCATATAAATACATTAAATACCCCAGTCAATATTGGACGGGTGAATGAGTTGTCGTACCTATGCTTTGTTCCAAAACTTCACAAAAACTGTTAGAAGACAAAGTGCAGGATTACCTTTAGTCCTCATGCAAAAATAAATTACAAACTTAAGACGCCTTGTGCCACAACATGTGCACCGTGGCTCAAACACAGATGCAATGTGGGCTTTTCTGTTTTCTAAAAAAAAAAAGAAGAAAACGAACAACAGAGACAACGTTATATGAAATTTTCTAACTTTGTTTACTAGTATATGTAAGTATTTGAACAATTTCAAGTGGTAGTGGATTTTACCAAATATATAATATATCCCATTTAAGAGAGAATTTATTGCGTCACCTGGCAGGCTATATACATGTACTTCTTTTAAAGAATTTTCTGCATAAAGAAAAAAATGGGTCATGCACTTTCTTACCCATCCTAACGGACATCTCCGCTGTCCACAGAAAACTGACGTAGAACTTGGTTTTACTCTGCATTAAAAGCACGACTATATCCTGCATAGGAATAGTTGTATCCAAATGACGTTTGGCCATGGTGATCGACAAGACGTGGTGTAAATCAAACGTGGAGTCTCAAAAATTCCAACGAAAAATAAAATTAGTAAATTTAGAATTGCAGAAATATCTTCCAAAATGAAAAGAATCAAAGAGTCTGACTAGTGTAGGGAGGTGTACACCATTCAGCACGATGAATTAAAAAATTAACTTTTTGGCATACCGGGTAATAGGCAGCTGGCTAACTTTTTCTGACAAGTTGCTAAGCACTAGACTGTAGTTATAGTTATATTAGCGACATTTACCCATATAATATGTTATTGAAAACATTATCAAAAGTTGTTTTGAACTATTTTTAGGTATGGACACGTTATCGTCCGTGAAATATTCCAAATTGCTCACTAGTGACGACAACGAATCTCCGTATACCTGCATCACAACGAAGAACTATGGGGCCTCCGAGCCTCGATTTCAAGAACTCAACGGTCACTTCAATCCACTCGATGTTGATAAAACTGTAAATACAAAATACTCATTCGGCAGTATCATAGCGAACAGCTTTTCCATGCAGAAGACTAAAACTTGATCAAATGATTATAAATGGTCAATTTCAAATATTCTTATCGAAATGGTGGCATGAAATGTGTACATGTATGTCCTTTTTTTTCAGGAATACCCACCTTCAAATGAGAACGATCTCATTCGTCTTCGCAAACCGCTAAAAGACAGAACGAAGTATGCCTTTCTTGCCTGTGTGTTATGTTTCTTTCCAACTGGGATAATGGCCATCATCTATGCATTAAAGGTAAAAAAAAAATTAACATTCTTTATACTCTGTCTATCCTATACCTGTGTTGTAGCCCATCCATTTCTTCATTTCTTGTACTATCCATCATTCCTTAGTGGAGTGTTGAGCCAAATTATAAAATGTGAAATTACTAATAAAGTTGACAAAGGCAAAGAGAACAAAAGATTTGACGGGATCATTATATTAATGAGTTAAGTAAGCTATTTGATTACTACTTTAGAACTATAACTTAAGAAGGTGTTGCATGTATCATGGTGATTTCCCTAAAGGTGGTTGACGTTTGAAATTATCGGATAAATTAAAGTTATTCCATATCTATGTATAAACCGAGTGGAACTTTTTGTCCTGATTCCAAATATAAGAAAATAATCAGCTCTAAAAGGTGTGTATTGACAAGAAATTAGTCAAATAATAAATAAGTTTGAAATCATGCAGGGAAGCGATCTTGATGTGATTTTTTAACCTCAAAATAGCAGGGAATACCCCGAATTTAAATGAAAAACTAGACACTGCTTTGAAGACATAATAATAAATTTAGTTAAAAAAATTATTCTTTGCGATTTTCACTAAAAATTGTCGCTTTTGAGAATTTATGTTTTCACGTAACATCATATAATTTCACTTGTTTAAAATTCTACGAAAAATACCGACGACAAGATTTTGGCTTTACTTCTCCCTTTCATCTTCATTCTGTATAAATTAAAGGTTCCGTGCGTTGTACGTTGAATGTGGCGGGCGCGTGGGCATAATGGATCAGGCTGTGGACTTTAAACATGCCACTGGTGAGGTTTGTTTCAAACCAACCGAGTTTCGAATCTTCTTCACAGATACAATACTTTTTTCCTTGTTTAAATTTCGAGTTTGTCTCTTCATACAACACATTCTTAGTTCTTTTTAAAATGTTTTATTCAATTTTATGCGTTCACACGCACACATGTTCTGTTTATAGAACAAAGAACCGTGGTCCTCGTGATCTCGATATGTCGCTACTGAGACGCCGTGATATGGTTTTTTAGCACACTCAAGGCATCAGGCTATAAGCGACAAGGACAATATAAAGATATATCCCCTTGTTTAACTGGAACGGGACTATGCACAAGGATCTAAAATACAGTATCAACAGATGTATAAATATGATGAACAAAGTAGGTATATCTAACAAACGCAAATGCATATATTCCAGTTGCAAATGTCAATAGTGTTATGTCAATACTTTTCATGGTTGCAATGGGACAATAGTATTTTGACTCAATGAACTTTAATAATGCCATTTAAATTAACAAATGTCTGAATCTGTTCTTATTTTTCGATTTCAATACATAAAGTGTGGACAAAAATGGAATTGTAACACAAATATTTTACGCTTGCCCCTAGTGACGGGAAATCCCAACAGGTTATTTAATGGCACACACGTAAGATGTTAAAATTAGGATGAACGGTCAGTTCTTACGTCACGAGTTGTCCAGATTAGGGAATGATCACCAGCTTCCTGTGCAAACACCCTCTTTTTGACAAACCAAAAAAATGTCTCACTCTCTCGAGTCAACACCTTCCCTTGATGAACAGTTTCTGTTTCGCAAAAACCAGAATCTCGTTGTTTCAACCACTTCGTTTCCATGGCTTACATTAATTTGTATATGGGGGTTTTTTCAGGCAAGATCAGCATGGAAAGGAGGAGAAGCAAAGAAAGCGCGGGAGAAATCCAGTATATCCAAAGACTTTATCCGGGCCTCTGTGTGTCTGGGAGGACTAACGTACATTCTGTGTTTCCTGGTTATCCTGTTTACTGTTATATTTAATGTACATGAATGATTATAGATATATTATAGGAGACAGTGTACTAGAACAGAAATATCTGTATGATAAAACGTTATTCAGGTACATTTACCAATTGTTTATCAGGGTTTATAACATGATTATTCCGAGTGAAAAGCCCTCTATTAATAGTAAATGCGAGCTTTTCACTACAGTAGCAAAGAGTTACGGAGTTATTGTTTTGTTTATTTGTTTAACTTAAGATATCAGTGCTGTTTTTATCATTATACATACAAGGTGCGGTCATTAAAAGTGTTCATTTTATGAATTGTTCTTGTCTTTTTTGACAATCTTAGATTTTTCACAGACAAATGTCGTCAATAATTTTGACAGTATTGGTTCGATTCAATTATACCTAGTGTAGTACTGGAACTATCGCAGACGAAAGATAAACTTTCAATCAGATAACACCTGTTGGTCAATAGTACAATACGTGAAACCCACAGGAACATGTCACTATGGAATGGTTTAGTGTTTTCGACAATAATATTCATTGCAAACAATGAAAAAGCTATCGGTGCAACAAATATTACGACAACCATAAACAGCCTGTTTCAGAGACTGCAGGATATGCAAGCAACAAGGTATACCCCGGGAGTCCCACCTTTAGTTTGGACGAAATTCCCCGGAGTGTACGAAAGTGATGTTAAAATGTACTTCCATGGTGCCCCCGTGGACTCCACCCTTCGATATACCTTTGGAGTGTTCGACAATAATATGTTTGCGACAGCTTGGGTTACAACTTGTCTGATAGAGGCGTATAAATATGGAAATGCACCGAAACCAACCAGAGAAATGTTAGATTTGGCCATTGACTTCGTTATGGAGCACCGTAACAAAAATGCTGGTTTTAATAATTCTATAATGGCTTTTTGGCCGCAGTTATATGATGAAAACTACAAGGTTTGTATTTTCTTAAAAATATCACGTAAGTGGTAGAAACGCAGGGTCCAAATGATGTCACAGAAAGGCGAAAATAACGAACGGTGATCAATCTCAAAGATCCCACATTGAATACAAATTGAGAGATGGGCAAATACGGGCTCCAGGATATACCAGAGGTGGGTTCAGGTGCGGGCTCCAGGACATACCAGAGGTGGGTTCAGGTGCATAGGAGGAGTAAGCATTAAGCACCCACTGTAGAACGACCACATCCGCCCTATATTTTGGTCAGGTAAACGGAGTAATCAGTAGTCCAGAACGTCCTAACAATTGGTGTGAATCGCATCAGACATTTGACCCAATGGCAGGTTGTATTGGCAAACTAGATCGTTATAAAGACTATAAGATTTGTGAAATGCTTAATTTAAATGAAATTGTTGAAACCTCTGTAACATCATTTTTTATTCTAAGTTGTTTCTAAGTAGCCTGCCTCGATTTAAAAACCTATACGCAGAAAAAGCTCTTGCGTTGAATCGGTTGAGAAACATACACACCATATTCAAGTGATAATAGAATGTTACAACATAAATAAAGGAAGTTGACAACGGAGAAGCCGAAATCATCATAAACTAAGATACGTGAATAATGTGAACAATGGAAATTATTTTTCGAGAATGAAGAAAAAATTAACAGTTCTTTTACAGGGGTATGTAAGCACGCCTGTGAATCTTCTTGGTCTCTTTAACACCACATACCTGGTTGACTGGGATCCGGTCTACAGGGAACTCGATTCTCTTGGTCTTCATCATGTCACCGAAACAATTCAGAATCTACTGGAAAGAAGGCAAGATTTCACAGAACATTTTGAATGTTGTATTTGCCATTTTGAATGTTGTATTTGCACAAAACCTTTACAAAGAAGTTACCCGTGTTCTTTGATTGTAGAGATGGATACCGTCACGTTTTTCACATTCCTCCTGATTTTGACGACACTTCAGTGAATTTGGGTTTAGGATCACTTTTGAAGGAGTACATAGTCGATTTCCCGGAATCGTCAGTGTTATGGCAAACTCACAATTCCAATCTGTCGTCTGTCTTCACTGCACTCAAACATTATGCATATAAACCAATGACGAATGATTCAAGAGTAAATACAATAGACACCCGTACCTACTTCTACATGAGACACTTTTTGGAAAACGCGACAGCAGAAAGAAAACAGGTTGCATTGGTTTCCACATGGGTACGTTGCAAACGCTAGATACACTTTATAACTGCCACAGTCATGCTTGTCTTTATGATTGCAATGCATATGAAAGAAAATATTATATACACTAGTATTTTTGAAAAATAGTCGAAAAAGCTTAAGTTTCAAACTTGTTTTACGAGCAGATCCAAGACTTTAATGATCTCAAAACTGAGTACAACAGGGGCGTAATAACGCCGGGTGACGTAAACAACGTTGACGTCACGGTGTCAGCCAACGCGCTGTATGGAATCACCAACAGTATTCTGTCTGGTCTGGTCACAACAGAGGTTCTGGAAGATCCAGAAATACAGGTACTGAGAAATTAACTCAGCTTTTTCCTTCGAACTGACTTGATTTTTTTCTACGTGTTTTAGCCCATTTCCCAACGCTGAGCAAATAAAATTACACATCATGGCATGTACTGGAACTGAAAAAAATATTTGTCATTCGGCACAGCGCTAATGTTGTACGTAGTTTCTATCTGAAAATTGTTTCAAAACAGTGCTTTAAATCAAAGGAACTAGGAAGTGGAGCAATATTAGTATATAAGAAATAGTTTCAGATATAAAATATGTTGCAGATAAGTTGGACAATTAAGGATATGTAAAAAAAAAATTCAGGCCAGTTTGACTTAATAAGAACCTAATTATCACCTAGCACACTGCGAAACTATGTCACTTGATTCTTGAACAGAGGCTTTATCTGTATAGCATGAATTACGAAAAATATATTTTTCATTTGCCAGCAAATCTACCTGAACACTTCCACGATGATCACATACCAGATCAATAGCAACTTCTCTTCTCGTCCAGATCTCGCGTTAACTTACTACCCTTCTGTTATGGAATTCTATTGGTTCGTCGCAAGGACATATTCTCTCCTAAGTCGAAGATACCACACAGAGGGCCTACCACATCAAGTAAAAACGATAAATGTTTTGGTTTTTCTTTCATGTATTCATTAAAAACAGATCTAAAGACATTTTCTGCAAGAAATATGAATTACGTAGATAGATATTTCCAACATTTCGGTTTGAGCATCACTGAAGAGACATAATCTGTCGAAATGCGCATTTGGTGCATAAAAATTGGTACCATATATGATTTATACTAGAATTCTTTTTAAACAGGCAATGACGAAAGTAATGCATGAATTAGAAGAAGCCTTGCGTAAAACAATGACAAGAACAGTTGTCAAAGAAGCCATTTATGATGAGAAAGGCATGGCGTATTTTGATGACTTTCTTGGTAATGGCGACATAGATGAAACTGGCCATCACGTGGTAAGATTATTCTAGAGTGTTGAATTAGGCTGGGGAAAAATTGGGTACTTCGATTCAGATTTTATATTTCTGTAGATATACGGCGAGGATCGGCTTTTTACAACTTCCATGGCCATCAATGCTTTGATAACAACATGGACTTTCTTCAACGAAAAGAGCGGACAGCTGCATTGGAATCCGGGTAAGAAGAACCACCTATCAAATTTAAAATTGTGTAAGAAGGATCAAAAGTTGATTTGCATCTGGGTAACCCGAAATAGGATTCAAGTTGATATCCGAATGAGAAGGAACACCAGTCATTTTTATATCTATTCAGAAGAGATAACACCCATCAAAATTATATCAGAATAAAATCTGTGTAAGAGGGTACACCGTTTGGGCCAAATTTTCAAGAAAACTAGAAATAGCAGTGAAGTTGAATGGTATCAATAATTTGAATGGTATGTTTTGTTTAGGGTATTATCAAACTGTTTCATGTGTATTTCAGATACCCCATCTGATGTAAAGGTAGTTGTGTCCGACTCGGTATCTTATCTGAACGAGTACATTCTCAGTGGACAATTCAAACCATGGAATACATTCTTTTCAGGATCAGTAAAAGGACACACAGTAAGTTTCTTCACCATTTCTTACAACTTCAGTGAGGAAAGGTGATGATAATCAGTAGAGACATAAAAACCATATGCAGGTGATGATGGAATATTGCTACATAATAAGGGAGATTGACGGAAAAGTTGAGATCGTCCAGTTTATCATAAAGTTGAGTTGTTAATATGCTGTTCACATCTAGGTTCAATAAATTATCTAAATATGTAGAAGACGTGAAAGACTATCTAGTGTCTTTGATTTGGAGTTAAATGAAATACTAGTATATCGAAGCGACATATGAACGAAAAGTATTATCAGTAATTGATAAAACGTCGTTGATATATCTAAATATCAAGTTGGGGGTCACAGTAAGAGATACTCTCTTCTCGTGTAGAATTCTTCCTTGTAAAAAATCAAAATAAGTTAGATGATATAGAAGCGCAATTCGTGCCCATGGGGATTCCAACAAACTTTTGGAAGACTTGATCACCAAAGACTAAGAAGATACAGAGGAACTCGCGCATATTTATATTATAAAATTCAGAGCACTAGCTTGAACGTACAATAGGAGTGTTTTTTAATGATTAATCACAAGATTTTTCCATTTTTATTGAAATTCTAAGCAGCTTTCTATGATGTCAAAAAGCCTAATTTTAATTTGTCGCAAAGTTTTGACAAGTCATGTGTTTGAACAGCTGAAAATGTCTGGAGACAAATATATTTGCAATTGACATTCAGACTGACAACATTTTACAGATTACAAGTGATCGTCTCATTACCCTGCCAGACCTACGACAGAGGCATAATTATTCAAAAAATGAGTGCGCCCAATGAATCCACACGTGGGTCCATTGACGTGAGGCATGTGCTTGAGCAACTGTAACGTTATCATCAGCTAACCTTAGTAAATTCGGTCAATGTACTCCCAATGCAAAATTTTCATGGTTACACAGCTCCAATTAACTTCCCGTCTGGTGTTCACAGCGTACACCTACGTCACCAGCATGCTAGCTCTGTCCACATTCAACAACATCGCAGAGGATCCGCAGCTAACATTCACTAAAGAAGGGATTTTCCAAATGCAAAATGAAAAAAAAAAAACAAAAAACACATTATACATTTTAGTATCCATCATTAAGCCTACTATAATCAATTGAAATTCAATAATTGACGTCTTTTACAGTTAAATAGTATGCATCCAGTCACCCAAAATGATCTCATTGTCCAAGTAAAGTAAAGACTGTAGATCAAACCCAAAAGGACTCAGTTTTATATTGGAATGTTTCTTTCTTTTTGAATTCCTCTACGGGACTCGAAGATACAAGTTGTTTAAATACCGGATATTGTCATCTTTGAGGAATCGGTTTATGTCATAGACAGAACAGGACAAATACTATGTTGAAGATTCACAAATTTCCATGTGAAACTGTCACATACTTCTCTGGGGATGATTATGACTTCCAACATTTCAAATCGGTATTGGTATCTAATAAAAATATTACACGATAATGTGAGACTGAGAAATGCATAACTATGATTGAAAGCAAATTTGAACAAAGGCATTCAGATATCCGAATGAAAAGACTTTCTCGTCCTATATAATGCATCATACCCACACCACAATATTTTTATAAAGAAGACGAGTTTCATTGAGCTTGTGTACAAAGGATGAGTAAGACAAGCACTGACTCCTGGAATCACAAGTGCTTAGGAGGAGGAAGCATTCCCTGTTGTCCGGCCACACCTACCGTGAGCCCATTACCTTGATCAGGTTATTAAAAGAGTAATCGGTAGTCAAAATCAGCCTAACAAATAGGACGAAACACATCAGTCAGCTTTTTACCCAATACAAGGCTTTATTTGCAAATTAGATCATTATAACGACCATAGAATCTGCGAAATGCTGATTTTAAACGTGACGGTTGAACCCCGTAACATCAACTTGTATGCCAGTAGTCTTTTTCGATATAAAATGGCGAAGTAACAAAACATCATACGCAGAACATGCTCTCACTTATTGAATTAGTTGATTGACACAAAGTTGATAAAATATTGCTACACATATATGAGAGCCAAAGATGCAGACTCGAACATCGACATGAACATCATAAACACCACTTCCATATGATGATAGATAAAGGGCGTTAACGATGGAATTGGGCGAAATCATCCCGTTTGTCATGAAGTTGAGATTTTCGTTTGCCATTCACTATGTACAGTGAAATATCCTAAAATGAAGCAGACATGGAAACTCTGATGACTGAGTTCATTGGGATATATCAAATCAGCATATGTTAATAGATAAAATGTGATCGATCTATCTAATTGTATAGTTGAAGACTTCTCCCTCGTGAGGGTACAAAAACAGGTAAACTGATAAAGGAGCACAATTCGTGTCCATGGAATTTCAACGGACTGTTGCAAGACCAGATCACCAAAGACTACGAATATATTGCCAATATCTACTTCAGAGTACTTATACATAGAATGATGTGTAACAAAGTAATTTTTGGATGATTGATTGATTATTTTTTTGCTCTTCATCCTGTTGAGAATATTTCACTCATATTGAGACGTCACCATTGCCGATGAAGGGTTGCAAATTTAGACCTATGCTTAGCACTCATGGCTTTTAGCAAAGAGGAGAGTCAATTTCTTTTCACATCGATGGATATTATATATTTAATTTGCCCCCGTTATTAATTTTAAATGCTCATTAACAACTTCAGTTGGGTTCAAACTGACATTGACGCATTTAATCAAGCGTTTGAAAACTGAAATGTTCCTATTTTATTTAAAATTTTCCAACCTCATTTCACATGATATTTAAAATACATGAATATGATTATCATGTGTAACGGGTCCAGCACCATTTCTCGATAGAGCTACGCATATAAGGCCTTGACATAGCTTGAAGTACAATATGATTGTGATGATAACAATCATTAATGCATGAAAAAAAAAATCACCGAATTGAGAAATTTGGTATTCAAAGTTCTAAATGTTTTAGAATACATTACATGAATATTGTTGAAAGAATTTATAAATGAGGCCAATTATGATAAACTTGATGAATGAATGATTATAATTCAGCTCATTATGAAGTAATCACACATAATCTATGCATCACTGAACAAGTGGTGATATACAGTTACACGAACCTAAAAAGGTTCAAAAGCGGCATTATCAAAATACAAAGGATGTTGAATTTTACAAATAATAATTTTGATTTTAAGGTTGTTTCTGAAAAAGGCGATATAGCTGGAAATTATTTGTTGCTTAATATAGCTATAGATGGTCATGAGGTGATTTTATGCAATATTTATGGTTCAAATACTGATTCACCAGCGTTTTTTGAAAACATACAGACACATATTAATGATATGCAGTGTGAAGATAGTGTATGGTGTGGAGATTTTAAGGTTTTAAATCTAAATTTGGATTGTTATAACATTTGCATCATGGACTATTGTACGCTCGGTGGTTTATCACATTACTCACCTACTGATCGCCATGTATGCGTCCATCACACATAGCACTTAGTAGGTGTGGACTGCACTTTGCGTGTTTTTGATACCTCTTTTAAAATTATATCATATAATGCCACATATATTAGTAGAACTTATCTTAATCATCACCCTCACTCCAAACAGTAAGGAACGCGATATATCACGGCGAGCACGATATTCCCACGTAACACTGTGTCTTAAAATCATTGAAAGTTTAATGATTCAATTTTAGGAATATTGCAGCTCCAGGTGCAGATACTTGTAATCACTTATCTGTATTTTTCCGCCTCGTAATACACAACCACGTATCTGAAATCATAGATAACAGAAGACTATCAGAAAAGTAAAAAGAAATATCCTAATCGACCAATATATAAGTCGTGTGGAGTACTCTTATTCCCTCCCAAGAAAATAATCTTACGAAGCTTATTAATTCATATGTGTCATATTGTGTGGTCTAAACGGAGACGGGTCCTATATACTGTAAGTTTAACATACTACATATTAAATTTTGTGCTCCTTCGGGCCCTCTCTCGGGGTCTCGATTTTTAATGACACTTTATA
>CAJDSM010079724.1:0-20746 GCA_903981925.1 Ostrea lurida
CCCTAGTTTTGAACCGTTCGAAAGCTAATCGCCGCGCTGTCGAATGCAGTTACCAAGGGCTCAACGACAAAATTCTCAAAATGACTGTTACAGCACAATGAAAATTTCAAGTTTTCAAGTACATTATAAAACTAGAAGTTAAAAAAAAATATAACAGCATCTTTCATAGAATACAAGTAATAGAATGTGTATTTTTTCTTCAACTTTAACCTTGCTTGGCTATAAGCATTACGTCGTTACGTCTAACGTGGCGACATGTTTATCGAAACGTCAGTCAGAATCTTGGCTATAATTCGTATAAATTAATCAGATTTCTCTGGCAGA
This sequence comes from Ostrea lurida, assembly GCA_903981925.1. Classification (NCBI taxonomy): domain Eukaryota; kingdom Metazoa; phylum Mollusca; class Bivalvia; order Ostreida; family Ostreidae; genus Ostrea; species Ostrea lurida. The sequence continues at coordinate 325 of CAJDSM010079724.1, forward strand.
CAAACTTCACAATAAGGACAATTTATATCATTTATTTTTTACAATTTACCATTTTTACTCCTTTTAATCTTCAACGTCAATACGCATTAGTTCTTGGCTATCAAAAAAAATACAAATGTGTTAGACCATATGCCTTAATATCTCACACACGCAAAATTTTAAACGTCACGTCACAAACTTACCCCGCACATCTGTCTTTTTGGGCTTTAACATGCACTTTGCGTAGCGTCTGGATCACCACACCTTAGTGGCCATTGTACTTTGCATTGTATTCCGACAAACCATCGCACTTTGCGGAGACTACACACATCGGAACACTACCTTTAACATAATCTACAAAAGTTATTTAAACTGCAACCAAAATCCCATTGTAGAATCGATACTGTTAGTACAGTGTCCTAAACGTCTCCTTTACCACACGCACGTGACCGCACGCTGAACGTACGTTGACCGCACGGAAACGCACGAGTACCGCAGCTGAACAATGAACGAAAAAGGACTTGAACGCACGATGACCGCTCGCTGAACGCACGGAAAATGGTAAAGTAGAACGTTTCAGTCATACATTACGACATTCCCCCAGACTGTGTTCAGTAATATTTCAGCAACACGTAATAAGTAAAATAATTATTTTCAGCAGGCAATGCGCACATAGCGATATTTTTTGAAAATGGCCTACTATTCCAAGACCTTAATTTATTGCACACGTTTGGTACGAGCTTAATGGACGATGCTAGCACACAGCCTAAGAATTACAATGATGAAAAGGTGTTGTTTAATGAGTGACAGGGTATTCTACAAAGATCCATTTCGACCATTCGACAATAGTCTGAACTATACCAGAATTTGCCCACACTACCGAGATCTACTCACTTGCTTTTTTACAGGAAGTCTTAAGAGATCACGCAGAGATGACGAGACTTAATACTTTCTGAAGAAAGCATAGCTTTGAAACGCACGTATTGCATTTGTCTTCGTCCGTCATCGTTCGTTAACAACAAACAAAAAAGCGAAGTAACATTGTGCAAACGTAATCATAATCCAAAAAAACATATACAAAATCGAGTGTAGGCAAACACGACCTCCGACAAAGCGAAGTAGGATCAGGTGCCATGGAGGAGTAAGCATCCTCTGCTGACCGGTCACACCGCCGTGAGCCCTTAGTCGAATAAAGTCAAACGGAATTACCCGTAGTCAAATCTGTAGGAAAATTACAGTCTAACAAAGGGTATGAAACAAATCAGTCAAACATAGACTTATATGTAATTTGTAATCACAAACAAGTCATTATAGCGACCGTAGAATTTGCGAAATGATGATTTTAAACGAGATTTCGTTATAACCCTGCAGCATCAACTTTTTGTTATTAGTTGGCCCTTTAAAAAGTCGCAACGCATAGATGTCTGCGTATCGATCAACTGGGAAGATAACACACCATAAGCATATAGTGGTATTATACACAAAAAGAAAGTGACAATTCAAAATTAAAGTCATCACGCTTATCATATAAGTAACTTGTCAGTCTGCCATAGAGTCAATGTTAAGAAAAATCCAAAATATGAGCATATGTCACATTCTGTGGTCGTCTTTATGTCAGTGCGTCGATTATATATCTAGATGACATAATTGTGAAATATTGATGCCAATTGACAACACATCAATCCATATACCTATATGTAAGTGAAGAAACGGCAAGTTTTTTGTTTTATCCCGATAACAAGATGAACATTTTTTACCGAGTTGCACTCGCTATGTATAGTGATGGTGCGGGCGTGTCAACCAATTAGATCTCCGACAATACTCAAAAAGTACATTGATTACAATTGAAACGTTGGAACTATTGTAGCAGTACATAGAGAAACACCTATTGACTTTTCGACAAATCCGCGAAGTCAAGGCACCAGTTTCCGAAAAACTCCGCAAAAATATGAAAAAATTGAGTTTCAAAGTGTAAATTTCAGTTCAATTAAACTTTAAAGATACTGGAAAGTGAGAGAGAACCCTATGATTTCAAAAAAATATCCGCCCAAGGTCAGTCACAGTGACCGAAAAACTCCACAAAAATATAAAAATATGGTTTCCGGACTGATAACTTCAAAAATTACATCTGATTAGTGATAGTGTCACTATCAAGTGAGAAAGAATGCTATTATTTTGGTCAAAAGTCATGTTCCCAAGAATATTCTTGATCAATTATATAAATTATGAGAAATTATGATTGACAATATTAGAGGAGGAACTTATGTGCTATATGATTGTGTCATTCCAAAACGTTAAAAGGATTAACCCCAACCTAGGGATAACAAAGAACACCTTACAATGGTTGTGCCGCAATTGTCAATTATAGGCAAATGAGTGTTGTTATTTGATTAAATGTGTTGAACTTAGCGTAAATTTGAATTTCTGACACTAAGTCAAAATTTAGTAAAAAAAAATAGAAGGTACGTTTGTCAATAACCGGACTTAGATACAGGAAATCAAACAAAAATGGTTTTAAACTAAGCAGTCGACCCAGCAAACTGTATCATGCCTTTTATATGCTCAATTTTATGCGGAATTTTTTAAAAAAGAAAGTAAATATGGACGAAAACAGTCATAAACACTATCATTTTTTGGTTTTTCTCGTTCCTCTCTTCTGCGTCTAACAGACTCATTATGAATAAAATTGTTAAATATACACATAATTTTTTTCTATTTTACTTCCTCTGTTGCATGATTAATAGTTTTGCATATCTTGCATATCATGAGGCTGAGAACAGCCAAAATGTACCCCCTCTCCCAGAATTGAGAAATTGCAATAAGATTTGTGTATGAATCATATCAACATTCATTTCAACACCAGAATAAGCTGAATCTTATGATTATGGAGCTCCCATACAGCTCTTTAACCACCGGATTACGGAATAAACCCCTTGCCGATCTTCCGTCGGTTCCTTAAGCTGGAAATTCATAATAAGAATAGATGCCGTACATAAGCACATTCTTGCTCATATAAGTTCGCCCTGTATTCCTGCCATTTTCAATCAAGTTCCACCTGCATTTCCTACCAAATAACTTCCACGATGCATCCAAGCTGTTAACTACAACCAAACATGCAGGCCTTAGATATTGAAAATATATACTTAAATCACCCACTTGTTCTGTGTTCTTCTGCTTTCCACTACAGTCCAGCTGGACATGTCATACAGGTAGTAAATATAGTTGAATGAGGATCAAGACATATTCAAAAGTCCCAAAATCAGAGAACCTCGGTCATTTAATTGCGACAGAACTTCATCCATTATGAATTCTGTCGAAAGTACCAACGATGGTCAAATATGAAAAAAGAGAACTTGGATACTTGCAGAATGGATTAAAAGATATAAGAGATTATTGAAATCCCGTATAACATGTACGTACCAAATCCGTACCATTATCCTTCGTGTGTCGTAAACCGGAATTATCAATGAATTAGATAGTTACATAGAATTGTCTGTTCCAGCTGACAAAACTTTGTACATAGTTGTTTGTCTGTAAGTCTTAGGACAACGCATTTTTTGTAAACAAACTTGTTTATTAACTCACATTTTTGTGTACCGCCTACTTTACACTCCAACTGCCCTTTGCCAAAAGACCGAAAGTCTCAAAAGTGTCATGCTTTTTCAGTTGAAACACATTAATATCAGTGCAATTGGACGGAAGAAAGGAACGACCGTAACCGAGACTGGAGTCCAAAACGGTCAGAAAAACCCCGTTTAACAAACAAGAATTTATGCTGAGCGAGTAAAGTGTCCACCAAGCCCCGGCGGTACGCCTCACGAAAAAAATTTGACTTGGCGGCAAGGAGCAACTGTCAAAGTATGGGAAACTACATGAGCAGAAGGTGGGAAACAAATTGGGGGGCGTTAAAAACGTGCTAAAAACGCGAGTGAAGGTGAAGCCCAGAGAACCGTCAATATCAACAACAGCAAAACAGAGGACGGGCAACGGTACACTTCCAGCCGCACGAGAAATAAAAGGCAGCGGGGAACAGTTAAAACAGGGGGCCTTGAACAAAAAGGAAAAAGAAAAAAGATGCTTATCGCAGGAGCCAGTGCAAAAAAGGAGTGTGGGGAACGCCACGCCGAGGCGTACACAACAGGTACGCGAAGTTGATTAAAGCAATGCGGGAGTGTCGTCGGACAGATCTGGAGGGAGTGTGTCAGAGCATCGCCAACAGAGTGGGGGAGCCAGAGGGCACGAAGGGGCTCCTCTAGGACGACCTAGGTAGATGCGGAGGAGGCAGAAGGCGATTGGCAAAAGCTCATTGTACACGAAAAGAAGGAAATTGCGCTTAGCGGGCGGTAAGTCCAACAGGCGATAGATGGACATGGACACTGACAATAAAACAAGAGTCCACAGAGCGACAATGAGCCCAAACAAGGAGAAATAAAGGACACACAGAGGCTGCCAGTGCTGCGCGACGGATAGTATTGAACATTGACAGTAACGGCCAAACAACTGTTACGTCACTGAGGACAAACGGACGAGGGCAGCTCTCCCAGCGGCAACGTCCCATAGGGAGCAAGAGCCCAGCAGCACCGTGGCAGACGGTGTGTATGGCGCGCAACTGCAGTACGCAAGAGCTGGGCGGCGTGAATAGCAGGGGGAAGCGAGGGCCAAGCGAGACAGACAAGTGGGGGCAGGGGGGCAAGCAGCACGGGGAAAGCAGAGGCGAAGGCCGAGGGGCGTAGGACAAGGAGTGGACCAATGAGACCGGTCAGGAGGCAAAGCGGGGAGGTGTGGTCAACCATGAGGGAAGCGGGTGTCAACACACGAGGGACGACGGACTGGTTCCGGACCGCCCAACAAACTAGGGCACCGGGACCGTGCAACAGGAGCGACTCCGCGCGAGGCACCGGGAGCCCCACCGGGGGTCCAGGGGGCCGGGAGTGCCCAACGCGGTGTGGTGTGGGAGAGGACTGACGAGGGATAGCACGGGTCGGAGCTGCGGGCCGGGACGGAAGAGGGTGGATGCGAGGAGGAAGACTAAAGGAGTAAGGGGCAGGCGCACAGACAATACAAAGGAGGAGGACGAAAGGAGGAATAAGCCTAAAGGAGGGGGGGAAGGCGACGCCAGAGAAGAGCACACCGACCAAGGGTTCACCAGGGGCCCTGGCACGGAGAGAAGAGCGGAAAAGGGGGTACAGCGGAGAAAGAATGCAAAAAGTACGGAGAAAGGACGGGAAGTGGCGCCAGAAGGGCAAGGGTAAAGGCGGGGTAGTGAGAGCGAGGCGGAAGACAGGGAACACAGGAGGCGTGATCAGATGAATGGCCCACGAGGCTGCAGAGATAGAACAGGGGAGACGATGTAGGGCCGAGAGGGCAAGGACAATGGGTACCTGAATGAACGGAGGCCATCGTGGTGGAGTCGCAGCAAAAGGCACAGGGATGAAAGCATGGAAAGGGGGTGGATAGATAGATGTGAAAATGTTTTTAGATCTTACGAAGATTTAGGTATGGCTGGGCTGATGCCTAATTTTTTATGTGGGTGTTAGCACGAAGTGGGTGGACTCGGGTATTAACAAGTTACTTCGATCAAGAGCGACATAGCGGGCATGGATCTCATAATTAATTGAGGTTGACTGTGACCGGCCAAGTTTTTATTTAACGTGGATGTCTAACGGGGAATACCCACGAAGCAGCCACGAAAAATATGAAGAGTCGCAAAGGGCTGTAGCAGATGGATTACAGGCAGTTAAGACCCCTACGCAGGGTTTATTTAGATGGGGATCAGGACTAGGGGAGTAATGGGTCGATCCTAAAATGGACCTCGCTGACGCAGATGACTCCGTATCAAATAATACCCACCATAGAAGTCTGAGAGATAATCACGGGGTAAGAATTTGAAAGTCCCAGTTGATATAGGGACAGGCTTGACAATGGTCGCTCGCTTAAAGTAGTTTAACCGGGTGGCATCTAAATGCATCGAAATCACAACAATGGCCACGTCAAGTTGGATTAAATATAGATTTATACTAGATTATATAGTATTGTAGAGCGCTAGCGTTCCTTGGAATTTTTGGCTCTAAATAGAACTACCGGGCAGCACCGATTGATTGCATAAGTTGTGTTAGGATAGAAATTTGTGCGCATATTTTAATTAGTACCCGTTTCTGGATGTCGTTGTTATGTTTGTTGGTGGTAAGCTTTTTGTTTGTGGTTTTTAACCCTCTTGTTGTTGATTTACCTTTGTTTGTCGAAATTACCTGCGAAGTTCTTATCAAGAAGAGCTTCGATATGGTCTAAGGTGTATTTAAATATAACCTTCGCACTGAGCACATACAGCTCGTAAAATTAAAGTTCTTGTATCTGTTATCTGTTTAAGTATCGAATGTGAAAGACACAGGGTGTAAGAAGAATATCCAACTTTGATCGCTGAGGTACTGTGGGCCGTGTATAGTACAGTTCAAAATTCCGTTGCTTCCGTCATTAGTACCGGGTCCTAGCCGTATCTCATTTGCAGTTTCCTTTCAGAAATTGAAGAAAAGCACACAAGGAATGTTGTTCGACGGATCGAACATAATGAATTGTTACATAGTGGTATAGAACCCATCTTTGCATGTCCAAACTTGGATAAGTGGTTACAGGTCTTTCTGTGATAAAATCACATATTACAGACAAAAGAGAGACAGTCAATTTGGTCGTAATCAGGAGGAGCGAGGTAGCAATGGCCCAGTACTGTAGCGAGTCTTTTGGAAACATCGGCAACGAGTGCAGAGGGATGGAAAGGTCAAGCAAAAGTCCAAGATGATACAGGTCAGGGCGTAGGGCGGGAGACGACAGTAGGTCACTTCATGTCACGGAGGGGGCGACAGGCGGTCGCAATGATACAAAGAGATACGGAGAAAATAGGGAAGAGAAATGCATAAAGGGAACAAAGGAAACAGCACATCCAAACAGACGAGTTCGCGCTCGGTGAGGCGTACAAGGTGGCGTGAAAGAAATTAAAGTAGGAGTAAAGGTGAGGATAAGGCAACGGTCGAAGTTAGATGAGCACAGAAATAGGTACGGTTCCAATAACGACTGAACAACGGCCAGATGGATACGGTGACTGCCTTGCCAATATTGGGATGGGCAGAAGAGATGTGACCGGATTCCAACAATGTGCGGTTTAAGCGTAACCTGGATATTCCCTATACGAAACCCCGAAAAAAATAGGTTATTACGATAATACTCTACCGTATACGTTAAAAACCCACCAAACTGGGCTCCGTTGAAAATTTCCTTAGAGTAAATATCCCGCATATTAGGCTGTAAAAAAAACTAGTGGTAACGTGTGGAATTTACTAGAATAACACAACCAGAGTATTGACGTGGACAATTTACTAATAAGAGATAAACCGTGCCACACAGTAGATTTTGCCATATAAGAATGAATCGCTATAGCCCACGTAGCTAATTCATGCTCCACTGGAGCTAATACATAGTAACCGGTACTTAATTTCTGGTTATAGAAAAACCGGTGTACGTTGAATTTCATAGAGAAACCGGGTACGGTTTTATAAACCGGTACGTGAATTTCCTATAGAGAAACCGGTACGTGAATTTTCCTATAGAAAAACCGGTACAGGTGAAAAATTAACCCCATTTAGTAGAACAAACTGATGTGGTAACGATAAATTTCCTGGGTCCAGGTGAGACTTAAGCAAAAGAGACCGGTAACTAGTGAAAAATTTCCACCTTATGAACGGGATGCAAAACCGGCTAACGGGTGTGACATCAATTCTACGTCTATATGGGGAAATAACACAAGGTACGTGAATTTACCTAGAAGAAAAACCGGGGGGCTCCAACGTGAGATTTTCTCATATACGAAAAGAGGGACATAGGCTAATAGTGAGGATTTGGCGGCCATCGAGTCGTGCTTAACACGGAGCGTGAGAATTTCCAGGACCTGTGAGTAGAAAGGACGCGGGGATAACGTTGAAGTTGGTGCGATTGGGCAGCAGCGGGGGGGAGAAACTGGACGTGAATGTAGGCCGCAGGTATATAAGAGAGGCAAAAACACAAGCGTAATGAGGAGGGCGCTAAGAGGGTGGTGTCTTCTTAAGCTAATGGAACCGCGGGGGGGGAGTAAGCACGGGAGAGGCAGGAGGATAACCTAATATTAATGGGAAAGGGCAAAGGGAGGAACGGAACGGAGTCGAATATCGATCGGAGTAGGAGACCCTCGTACACGATTAATAAGCACCAAAGCACAGTAGAGGGCAGCTTTGCCACGGGAGATAACCCTGGGATTACTATAGCCTCACCCAGGGCGGGTAACGAAGGCTGAAGAGGGGATAAGATCAGCCACCGAGACCCGGGACACGCGGCGACTCTCTCCGGGTGGGATGGTGCCCCAGCGGTGCAGGTAGTGCCCGTCCGACGGTACTAGCAGTGCCTAGTGCCTAAACGCTCGCTTACGCGGGGTCGGGACGTCTTGTCCGTCAGGTCCGGTTGAATAAACAGAGGGCGGAACGTTAGGGGGATTGGTAATCCGAACACACATGTTCATATTGCTATGTCTGAGGCTGCATTGGCAGATCTCTCATATGGTTAAGGGCAGTTTGTTATGTTTGGAAGATTACCGATTGCAAAGGAAGAACGACCATGAGAAGGGCGAAAGGCGGCCGAACGGGACGTGAGGAAACCCCTGCACAACAAACTGGGTCTGAAGGAGCGGCCCAGCAAAAACGAGAGACGCAGACAAGCGCTGGCGTAGCGAAGAAGGGGAGAGAACAGACACACCGTAGTGCTGATTGGACGAGCGAAGATTAGCCCTCAAAACTCACAAGATCAAGTATGGGAAGGTGACTCAGGAGGAATTGTCTGGTGATATGCTGCTCGGGGTCAATGAAGGTCTCAAGAGGGAGGGCCGTTAATAGTGTTCCAAACGTGAGGTCTTAAATTGGCAAAATAGCAAAGGACCGACAGACACGTGGAATGACGCGTCGGGTGGACCTTTGTGAGGCGAAAGATCGGTGGTGCAAGAGAGGGAAGCGATCAAGAGAAGGGAAAGCAAGGGAGGAAGGTAAAAAGTCAGTTACTATGCCGAGCCAACTACTGTTATTTTCTTCAGAATGACGTGTGTTGAGGAGTAATATCTGGATATTAGGAGTATCTTCTCACCTCACAATCTCGTGGCAATGAGTGTCGCTGCCGAGTGCCACGTTACTTAAGAATCAGCAAGTGTTTGTATTGTGTAGGATTGTTAGATCGCGATCCCTATTCTGTCCATGAGGAAGAAAAATAGATGTTACAATCTGACGCCTGTAGAGAGCATTCAATGGCCAAAGGGGAAAGTGCCCAATCTGACGAGTGGAAGAGAAACTTATCATGATACTCGATATCCAGCACTTTTCTTATCAAAGAGCTCAACTGTGCCTTCGAGATAGAGTTCGAATTTAACGACTCATATGTGATTGTATCGATCGTTTGCTATTGCAAGAGCAAAATGTCCACAGATTATCTCTATCAGTTATCATGGAAGTTAACCGGAGTATGTTTTGGAGTTTTTGTTTACACAAAATTTTATTTACCTATGTGTTATTGATACGGACTAATTTATACTGATAAATTTTACACCGAATTTTGAAGCTCTCATGATCATTTGGTAAAATTTATAAGACAACTATTATCAATTATATGTTCCTACACAAGTCCTTTCTCTTTCAATCTATTCTTTTTTCACGTGCTGTAGTTGTTAGTTCCATGTAATTTATAGTTTTTTTGGATACAATTCTTTTCTATCATTGTGTGTATTAGCCTGAATAATTTTTGACAGGATTATCAATTTCTTCTATGAGTGATATTTTTTCATATTTTCCTTAGAAGTTCTCTATATCGAGATTTTTTTAATACATACCTTACATATTTTTGTATTTTACTCACTCTCACTTTCTTGGCAATTCCTATGTATCCATTTCAATCAGCTTTTTCTTGAAAGCCTCACTGACTAGCAGCAATATTATCGTGTAGAGAGAAAGACAGGGCTGGGTGAACATTTTTACGTATGACCAGCAATATCCTTTGTTGTAAGGGTTTATGAAGTACTGGAATCCTAGATAGACGCTAGTCATATAGTCTTCCGCCCATGACTCGGGAAATATCTATAATGTTAGTTAAATACGAAGCATGATTTCGAAGAATTTCGTCTTTTGAATAGTGCACTTAGAGTAAAGTCGATTACCAAATTGTGGTAGTTAAATACCAAAGTTTGTATAAGATGCAGTTATGTAGTAATGACCTACAGACAAAAAACAATACTGTTAATCAAAGCTTTGTCAGCTGGAATCTCAGAATTCATATTCCTCATGTAACTATCTAATTTATTGATCATCTCCGTTTTACGTGAACACACAAGGATAATAATGGTACTGACTTTCGGTACACATGTCTAAAAACGGATTTCAATAATCTTCATTATACTGTATAATTTCCATCTGATAAGGTTATCAAGTCTTTTCTTTTTCATATTTGACCCACGTTACTAGGCATAATCTTCGACAGAATCATAATGGAGATGAAGATCTGTGCCAATTAAATGACGAGGTTCTCCTGAATTGGACCTTTTTAAATAAGTGATCTTAAGAGCCTCATTTTCATAACTATATTTACATTCACCTGTAATGACATGGCCAGCTGGCTGTAGTTGAAAAGAAGAAGAACAACGAACAAGGGTGATTAAGGTATAAATTTTTCAATATCTCGGCACTGCATAGTTTGGTTAGTCTATAGTAAAAACAGCTTGATGTCAATCTGGAAGAGTTATATTGTTAGAAATGCAGTGGAGACTGGAATTTAAAATATGCAGGATCATCAGACTAACTTTAATTATGCGAAAGATGTTTGCTTAGTAACGGCATTTCTATTCCTTTATTAGTGTAAAATTTCAGCTTAAAGGAACTCGACCAAGTTCCGGAAGGGGTATTATCCTAATCCCGGTGCGTTTAAAGAGCCTGTGATGGCAAGGCATACTCAATCAATTCATAGCATTCAGCCTATATTTTCTATTGTTGTAAATGATGTGATATGATCAAAATACACAAAATTTATGCAATTCTCAAATTTGGGAGAGGTGGTAAAGCATTTTTGCTCTCTCTCAGCTCTCATTGATATGCAATATATGCTAAACTATATATCTTCATGTCAAAGTAGAGTTAAATGAGAAAAAAAACTTAGGATGTAATATTTACAATTTTATCATAGCATGAGTTCTGATTAGACGCAAAAAGAGGATACGAAAACAAAAAATGATAATTGTTTATGGACTGTTTTTTCGTCCCATTATTATGCCTTTATAAAAATTCTCGCATTAAAATTGGCATATATAAAGCATTATACCAATTTTTGCTGGGTCAGACTAGCTTATTATAAAACCATTGTGTTTGATTTTTTCCTGTATATAAGTCCGGTTAATGAACAACCGTACCTTACTATTGGTTTTATTCACTAAAGATTTTGACTTAGTAGTCAGAATTCCAAATTTACCGCTAAGTCAAACACATTTAATCAAACTACAACCATCATTGCCTAATAATACGACAAAATTCCGCATCTATAACCATGTAGGTCGTCTTGTTCTACCCTATTGGGTTAATCCCTTTCTAAACCCTCTTTTAGAATGACCACATCTACTAGAACACATAAGTCCACCTTCCTAATTCTTTCTATCATAATTTCATCATAATATTATCATAATTTGATCACAGATATCCTTATGGCGCATGTACTTTTGACTCCAAAATAATCAGTATAAGCATTCTTTCTACTTTTGATATGTGACCCCACTATCCCTAAAGTCGGAGTAAATTTTGAATTAATCGTACCGGAAAAATCCTCAATTATTCTTCATTATTTGTGGATGTTTTTCGGTCACTCTGTGGACCTAAAATCCTGGCGGATTTTTTTTTTAAAATCAATAAGTTACTCTCTCAACTTTCAACATTATCCCTTAAAGTTCTAATATTGAATTGTCATTTACACTTTAACCTCATATTTCAATATTTATAGCGAAGTTATTTCCGGTAACCTGACCTTGACTCTTCGCACTGAGTGTCCGAAAATCAATATGTGTTTACCTCATGTAACATGTAATTATTAATATTCCACGTCTTCATTGTATTCAAAAATGTAAACTTTTTGAGTTTATTGTCGGAAGTCTAACCTGTTGAATCAAAACGCCCGCTCAAAGCCATCACTAAAATGACATAAGAGCGCGAGTGCAACTCGGCTAAAAATGTTCAATTCAGCTTACGGCATAAATACAAAAATACTTGCCGTTTCCTCTTTCCAATTCCTACATCAAGGTATATATTGATGATGTTGTCGAATTTTGCAATCATAATTTCACAATTATGTCATTTATATTCCCGAAGAACTCGGACATAAAGACACCACATTAAATTCTGACATATTCTGCATCATATATGATAAGATATTATTAACTTCTTATATTGACTCTTAATGGCACGACCTGACAATACATTAATATGAATAAGCGTAGGAAACTTTAACTTTGAACAATTAGTTCAAGCTCTTCCTTCTTCTGGTTAGTAAAATTATACTGCCATATACAACCGCTTTCTGGTGTAGTATATCTTCCCTAGATGATTCGATAGGCTTTTAATATACTAGAGCTATAGCTAAGCTATGCGACTTTTTTAAAGCGAGGCCAAGCTAACTAACAAAAAAGTAGTATGCTCAGGGTTTATAAAGCGAATATCGTTTAAAATCACATTTCGCAATTTACGTCTCTTAATGACCTTGTTTTATTACAAATTAGCACTAAGTCATATGTGACTATTTGTTTCACCCTTTGTAGACTGTCATGTTTCCTAACTTAGATTTGACTACGGGTAATCCGTACTTATTTCGACTATAGGCTCACGGCGGGTGTGACCGGTCAGCAGAGATGCTTCTCCTCATGGCACCTGATCCTCCCTGCGCCTATGCGAGGTCCGTGTTGCCCTCACACTGATTTTGTATATGTTTTTTTGGATGAGATTACGTTTACACAACGCCTTTTTGTATTGTTGTTAACGAACGATGACGGACGAAGACCAAATGCAATACGTGCGTTCAAAGCTATGCTTCTTCAGAAAGTATTAAGTCTCGTCATCTCTTGCGTGATCTCACTTAAGACATTCCCTGTAAAAAAGCAAGTGCAGTAGATCTCGGTAGGTGTGGGCACAAATTCTGGTATAGTTCACCAGACTATTGTCGAAATGGTCGAAATGGATCTTTGCAGAATACCCTGTCACTCATTTAACAACACCTTTTCCAATCATTGTAATTCTTAGGCTGTGTGCTACGCACTCGTCCATCAAGCTCGTACCAAACGTGTGCAATACAATTAAGGTCTTGGGACATAGTAGGCCATTTCTTTCAAAAAATATCGCTATGTACGCGCATTGCCCTGCTGAAAATAATATTTTACTTATTCGTGTTGCTGAAATATTACTGAACACAGTCTGGGGGGAAATGTCGTACATGTATGTACCTGAAACGTTCTACTTTACCATTTTTCCGTGCGTTCAGCGAGCGGTCATCGTGCGTTCAGTCATTTTTCGTTCATTGTTCAGCTGCGGTCACTGTGCGTTCTCCGTGCGGTCACCGTACGTTCAGCGTGCGGTCACCGTGCGTGTGGTAAAGGAGAACGTTTCAGGGACACTGTACCTAACAGTATCGATTCTACAAAGTGGATTTTGGTTTGCAGTTTAAATACTTTTGTAGATTTAGTTAAAGGTAGTGTTCGATGTGTGATAGTCTCCGCAAAGTGCGATGGTTTGTCGGAAATACAAATGCCAAAGTACAATGGGCACACTAAGGTGTGGTGATCCAGACGCTACGCCAAAGTGCAATGGTCTAAAGCCCAAAAAGACAGATGATGCGGGGTAAAGTTTGTGACGTGACGTTTAAAAATCTTTGCGTGTGTGAGATATTAAAGGCATATTGTCTAACACATTTTTGTATTTTTTTGATCAGCAGAAACTAATGCGTATTGACGTTGAAGAAATTAAAAGGAGTAAAAATGTAAATTGTAAAAATAAATGATATAATTGTCCTTATGTGAAGTTGTCTGCCCAGAAATCTGATTTAATATACGAATTATACCAAGATTCTGATGACGTTTCCGATAAACTGTCGACAACGTAAGAAAGACGACGTCACAATGCTATAGCATCAGCAAGGTTAACAGTTGAAGAAAAAATACACATTCTATTACTTAGATGATATCTATGAAACTGCTGTATTATTTTTTTTGAACTTCCTAGTTTATATGTACTTGAAACTTGAATTTTCATTGTGCTGTAATGTCATTTTGAGAATTTTTTGTCGTTGAGGCCCCTTTAACTGCATGTGAGCACGCGCGATTTAGCTTTCGAACGAGTTCAAAATAGGGTCATATGAATTAAAGGCGTGGGGGCCTTAGAATCGAGGTGTTGTCTTCTCCGACACGAAGTTCAATCGAAACTGTAATTTTATTAAGTTTGGAGTAAGTAATCACATTTGTGTTAATAATCTATATTTGGTAACAAATATTTGAATTTAATATTCATTCATACAATCTGTACGAGTTGTTCCAATGCACTTCTAAGGAAATAAAAAATATATTTGGGGAGAATATAGATTTTGTTAGACAATATGCCTTTAATGTTCCAACAATGTTAATTGAATAGAGAATGTGCGAAGCAACACGAGATCACAGGAAAAAACTTAAGTCAAAATGATAAAGCTTACAATGACGTTTTCCTTGAACGTTAGTAAGTACGATATATATTTCCTTACTGAATTAGGCGGTGGGTTTTTTCTTTACATATGTGTTCCTTTAATAGTCTTCATTAGTCAAAATTAATACATGTACAATTATGTGAAGATAAGCTAATAAATGCCGTATGACTCATTTCAACTCTTTAGCTTATCTACACATACTTGTACATGTATTAATTTTGAATGCGGAGTACTCTCATGTAAATCAGGTAAATTACCTGATTACGGTATGATATACATGTAAAATATTTTATGCTTGATATTCTGAAGAAATTTAAGTTTCGTGAGCTTCTCGATATCTTTATCTATATTTTTCGTTGTAAAAGCTACATGCAATTTTAAGCTATACTAATTTAAAAGTTCATACTTTTCAGATATACCCCAGTGCGTCCTTCTGACTGCTATTGACACAATGGGTATTCCGGAAAATGATATCAAGAACACCTACAGATATCCTTGCGTAAAACATCTTTGTCAAAAAGCATCGCATGGTCTTCATTTACCCATGAGAAATGTTTTACCAATGTCAAATTATCACAGCGAGGGAACACCGACGCATGAGAAAGATGCTTTAGCATTACACAATTTTTGGAGAATTGTAAACTTAGGACTCGAACATATATTGTATAGAAAAAAGAGAACATGTATACTCGATGCATTTTACGATTAACTTTGTTTCTAAGCAAGTCCAAATGAATGACCAGCGATAACGTTAATTTGGAATATCATTCGAAAAAGATTTCATTAGAGACTTATTAATAACGGTTATAATCTTACATATGTATGTATTTGTAATTGACACTTTTGTTACCTGTATGTTCCATTGTATTTGACATTAAATGAACATACAAATGATAATACTGTAATATGATCCCTTATCCTTTCCAATATCAACTCATGCTCCTCAAGCATTTATTCAACAATTATGAATCTCATCAAATTCCATATCAATTTGTTTAGAAGAAAAATTGTATGAAAAAGTCGGTGAACAAATTGATATGGAATTTAGTGTAAAATTACAGCATTCCTGGAAAAGATACCTAGATGACTGTTTTCTTATCTGGAACAGAAATGAATCCGATTTCAGTGATTTGAACCAAATTTTGAATGATTTAGACCCAGATATTAAATTTACATGGCAGAAAAGCTCCGTTGAAATACCATTTTTAGATGTCTTAGTCCGTAAGGAAGATGACAAAATTAGTACAGATATTTTTTACAAAAATACCGATACTTATATGATCAGTTTATTTGAAATCGACGGCAGGGTACTTAGAGATGTACAAACAAGTATTGTTGCTGCAGGCGGTTCAGACCAGTCACATTTAAAGGCATTTCGAAAATTCTATGGTCGTTACAAAACAATTTAGTTACAAGTATGACCTACCATTGAGGTCAAAATGCGTGCCTGATGTGTTTCATAGCCATGATTAAGCCGTCTACATATACTTGATGCTATACGGAAATTGCTGCTGACTGTCATGTTTGAGATCCTATAATGCCAACTACAAAGCAAGAAACATGTATTGGTGAATGAGAAAGTTGACGTAAATGGGGGAATATGAGAAAATTGCAATACTGCAATTTGTCACAATAATGTAGATGCATACTATGTATTGTAACAAGAGAAATGGTATATAAATGTAACAGTATTATACATGTGATACTTCAGCTACAATAAACACGACTAACCTATCATGTAACCAACACGTCTGGGGAAAAATGATGTCTAAGATCAATGTTAACTACTATGGTTAGAATAGCAAGAAGATTATCGTTTGAACCATCAGTCATAAACATTACTCTGTATAAATTCTCGATAAACTTTTGACAGAGATCAAATACTCGATAATAGCATACACATTACTCAGTTAACTACATAACAAGTTGACAGGGGTCGTTTATGAAAACGTTAATGAAAGTTAATTATTTTAAGGCCAAGTTACCGGGTGACAACCTCAAATATTACATTTTCAACAGCAATTGATAAGTTATTCATGTAAGTCTAATGATGCATTATTATCTTGGACCTGAGATACTTTGCAAAAGGTTTCAGCCACAAGAGACATACTATGTCAATCCGAGTTAAGTATCAACTTGCGTACAAACTTTGACAAGGAAGTATCTTGGTGAAACGCTCACAAAACGGAGATATTTACAGATGGCACTGGAGCGCGCTTCATTTTACGATTTAAAAAATCATTATGGTACTATCAAGCATCTAATATTGTATTCTATCTACGGAGTATTCTATGTGTGAATATACCACGCAATGGAAGAGACATTTTTGTGGACGGCGTTGTACAAATTATGTACTTGTATGATCACTGCTTCTGTTCCAAGTTTTGCTGTAAGCACTAATCAATGGCTTGCACCGTTTTAACCACGTTCATTGTACAAGATCCTAAAATGCTATTCTTCTACCAATTTGCAGTCGAAACGCAAATTAAAACAGCCTTATCTACGAACGATGACGGACTGCACGGAACGCGTGAACGGATTTGTAACGAACGGAACGCTTTTGGAAAGGGTTTACACGTATATGAAGCTTTGAGCGTATTTGTATGATAAATACGGTGGCGGGATTGACACGCTTTTTGAGAATGGATGGCAATGGTTTACATGAATGGATAAGGCGTGGGACTCGTAGTACGCTTTGTACTTACAGGTTGATTTTAGGGTATGGACGATTAAATATGTCTAAAATATCGTGTTAAGCATGAGATTACCGATGATATTAAAAACATATTGGGAAAAGAAACATTAATGGACTACCAATTTAAAAGATATTATCTGCTCCTTGGTAAAGTTTTATTTCTAATTGATCACATTTAATTATCAATAATTTGAAGATAAAAAAATTTAAGACTGTTTGGAAAGCAGGTAAAAAATGGAAAAAAATAGAGTGTTTGTTCTCAGAAGTGTTTGCGATTAATTTGAAAATGTGAATCTTCCAAAAATATTATAGTATATATTAATACTATAGTACATGCTAGCCCAATGCTAAGATTATTCAACATTCGATTTCACTAGCGTTTATTTTGAGATCAGCAAAAATACAAATAGTATAGTATAAACGTTTAGTTGGATCAATCACAAAAGGAATCAGATATGATAAACATAAGCAAAACACTAACAGAAAAAAAAACTATGTCGCGAGCGATAGTATCAGGTACACGTATTTTGATACCTCTCAGAATTGTTTTAAAAATCATGTCACTATTTGAAACGTTTTTGATTGAAATTTTTTTTCCGAGAATGTGCCGACCGATCATTTAAATTCGTAACGGAACTGAAGATATTTAATGTTTTACCAGGTATTATATTATTTTGGATCGGTCGCATATATATATAAGTATATACATATAATATAATTATATTATATATTACTATAATATATAATTATATAATATACTAATTAATAAAGTTAACCCTAATCTAGAAATGAACCAACGACACAACATTAGATTGTACAAATTTTCGGGACACGCTGGTCCTCTTTTCAACGAATATTGGTTAGAGAATACATGAGAGATGAAAAAAACACAAAATTAAACATAATTCTAAGCACTACAGGAAACGATGGAAGTATAATACTGTCTATTTTACAATGTGAAAACAGTTACATGAGAAACATATGTTGTTAAAACGTAATGATCAAACACAATGACAACTCACACTCTGTGAATAATGCAGTGAGAGCATATAACAGTTACAATTATTCAATGTTATAGGTCGAATCAGCTACCAAAGTACCACACGAGCAACTCAATGACTAGCTTACAAAAAATTCAAACTTTCGGAAAAAGTTTGAATTTTTTGAAGCTAGTCATTGATTGCTCGGTTGATTTTGGTAGCTTGAGTCGGACCATAACATTGCATAAATGTTAACTGAATTTATCTCCTCACGCATCTATTCTAGATGTAGTGTTTGAGTATGTCATTGGTTTGATCATTACAGTTTAAACTATTTTCTCAATGATAACTGTTTTCCATTGTACATATGGTAGACGCAGTATATACTCATCGTTTCGAAGTGTGGAGATAGTGTTTAGATTTTTTTGTTGTTTTTTTTCATCTCTCATGTATTCTCTTGTACCATAATTCGTACCTGAAGAAGCGACAGGTCGTCCACGAATAATTTTGACAATCTAAGTGGTGCGTGTCGTTTGGTCGATTCGTAGATAGTGATTTATATGATGTTCATATGTCTGATCTTGATCTTTCAATAGAATTCCGACACACTTTGAGTCATTTGAGTGTTGTTGTATTATTTATTATTAGTACTCGTATATATTATATATATATATAGTTATATATATATATATATAGTACTACTAATATATAATATGTATATATATATCTAAACAGAATATATATATATATATCTATAATAATAATATAATTATATATATACTAAATATATCCAACGTAAAAATATCTTCAGTTGTCCGGTATTACAATATCAAGTAAAAATAGAAAGGCCATAACACGGATTAAACGTTATCAGCGCTTTTTCATTATTATCTTCAGACGTTTACAAATTACCAACGAAAATAACAAGATGATACAGTGTATTGACGTTAACAATGCAATGACGTCATAGTAATGTTGATGGATAAATATGCCCGCGAATAAATTGTTGCGGTACTTACATGTATCGTAATTCTATATACTATTCTAGTTCTAATCGTTGCTATCGACTCAGCGGTGTACTCTACTTCACATAAAGTAACTGATGTGAGTTACATATCAAAACTGTTTCAAAGCTGGCGGGTTTAAAACTTTCTAATAAAATGTTTTTCTTAGTTCTTTTCTTGAATGACGGTTATTCTGTACATAATTTGTAAGAATGGGACTAGCTTGAATAATTTCCGTGAACCTGCAATGATGTCAATGTGGCACTTAATTTAGACTTTAGTTTTTCGGATATTTCGGGACTTGAATATGCTGTTTGGTGCACACGTATTCGTGGATGTTAATGTAGCGTTACCCGTCTCCCTGTGTAGAATTGATTAACAGCCTCCACAGGTTATGAATAGATGAGATTTTTATTCGCACGACATGTGTCCGAATTTACTGAAACATAATTAGATGTAAACGTAAACAGAGTCGCACTTGTTTAAATATGTGACAGGTTCCACATGTTTGGTCGTTGCATTTTCTAACATATATGTGTCGTATTTTGAATTTCCGATGGAAGAGTATTTTTTAAGATGTCTTGAGTATGGCGTTTGCTGTTGAATAACAGTGCTAATTGGAGAGAACGCGGCGGAAATTTTGTCATCTGTTTTTAATAATTTCTTGAGCGCTGCGGTACTACGGTGTGATTTGATAATTTCCTGGATGGTGGTGTGGTGAAAAGGGTATAATTTTTTTTATTTCGTGTCATTCCATTTGGGTGTGTGGGATTAATTAATATTTGTGTCGATTCCCTCTTGCCCTTTTTATCCGGTCATTAATCAGGTTGTCAGTAAGGGTAGTGTTGGTCATGTAAAAGAGAGTTTTACATTCATTTAAGCGGTTGGTATTCTGGTTTCCTGCCTCCCGCCACGATATGGTGCAGATATCTCCTTGCAAATGTGTATGGCAATTGCTCTTTTGATGCTGTCGCAGGATGAGAAGAGCCGAAGTGTAAATATTTAAC
>CAJDSM010079737.1:2842-14060 GCA_903981925.1 Ostrea lurida
CAGGAACTTACTTCCTTAATGTATCGTAAAATCGCATGAAATTTTTAAAAGGGGAGAGGCTGTTTCAATATTCCGTATCAGTCTCTCGACACTGTGGCGGCGTGACAGTTTATGACGTCATGAAATTTTTACATTGCACGTTCATTTCTGTTGGAACTCTTTGTCATATCATATCTAACCATATTGATACACGACAAGTGAAGAAAGGGCTATTTTTACAATGGTTAGGACTATCTAAGGTAAAATATCGGACTTGATTGTGTATACGTCACGCTAAAACTGGATACAAGTTCCAAAACTTCAATAATACCATAGACGTAAAGCTTTACGTCTATGATAATACTCAACCTTAAATAATAATTATATGTGATACAATGTACAAATTATTAGATATTTATTACAAGAGAAAGAAAGCAGTTAGTATATGTCTATCGGTTATACCGGTATTGTTTCAATTTTAAGTTTGTACACTGTATATTTTAAAATTTGACGCACTCTTAAAACGACCAGTATCTTGTAACTGGTGTGGCTCAGTGGTAGACCGTTTGCTTCGTAACCGGGAGATCGTGAGTTCGAACCCCAATCTTACCATGACCGCGTCAGAATCTAGATCTGTAGTGATTGCTCATTCATCAAACGCTTGATATTTAGAAGTGAGAATCACACCGGGTCTTTCTGATATCACCTTAAAGACGGAGATTCCATGGTCTTTCCTTACCCAGGCGTTGGCATATTTTAAAAAGAAGCTTCACTGGCGTCTGCTATGGCCCTGAGCATATGAGTGATATGGCACGCAACACAGAGAGATTTCAAGTTATCAATATTAATTAATCGCTCAGATACACAATTAGTATATAGGAGACAGGGTACAGAAACATATTGTAATTAATTTACGTTACATTCATTTGTTCCATGGTCGCTTTGACTGAAGAGGTAGTGGCATTGTATATGTTAATATAAAGACACTTGTGTTGTGGTGTGTAAGAAAAAATGTATAAGAAAGTAGAATCAATATTTATTAGGTCTTTTGGTCTCCTTTTGGTGGGACGTTTTTCAGGGAGTTGGATTCAATCCACAGTTGTTACCCTAATAAACGATAAACAGAAATTCACATTTAAAAAAGAAATAAACTTACTGAGATAGCGAGAGAAAGATGGGTTTTGTGAATCTCAGTGCTGTTAGTAACAGTCACTGTGCGGGAGGGTTATTTATGTATTGTTGAGACTGTGAAGTGCCTTTGATTTGACAGATTATGTGTCATTGCACGAACTAAATATTACAAACGTGTGTATGAGAGCGGGCGAGGTGAGCTATGTACGCTGGGCGGAGCGGGAGAGATTGTGATTTCGGGTTGGCATTGTGAGGACGAGGTGTCCACTCTTTTCATGACTACTTTTTGTTCGGGAAGACAGATGTTAGCAATCTGAACATGAAAATACGCTCTTACTCGCGTCGTATGTTCGAGTCGGCATATCGCTTATGGAAAACAATATAACACATGAAAAGTCAAGCTTGCCGCTAAGTTGACCAGAATAGAAGCGTTACGGCAATACGGACGATGAACCCAACCAACGAGGTTCAGAAGTTATTCACAAGTTCTAGAATACACGCATTTCCAAAAGGATTGATTAAAGTTATATGTTACGCTCGGAGCTATGCACTGGAAGAAAGAACGCACACGAGTAACAGGTGCTCGTGGAGAATTAGCTCATTAACAGTCCATGGTAATTTCATCATTTCAGAGAACCTTCCACATATGCCCATTATCTAAATTTGCTCCATCTTCTTTAATTTCTCTTTTTAGAGATTCCTTCAATAATTAATTCCATGAAATTCCTAAACATGTCATAATCAAATCGTTCAAATGCTGTAGATGTTTTCAACCTCGATCTGTGTTTATGATCCCTTTTCTATTGCTATTTCCTAGTCAAGTTGAAATAACTTCTCTACCCATAATGAACACACGAGAGTATCCGGCCGTGTGTATCTTCATTCCTTATTTCCATGACTTTAAATGGATTTACATCTGACAATGACAAAGTAAGGACTAAGGTGCTATAAGTATGACTGCAATAATATCCCGTGTCATTTCCAATGCACAACGCAAAATGTAGTAATTACCGCTGCCTAAACGAATCTAAGGTTTTAAAATACGATAATCAAACACTGTCCATTACGTGTAACTTGCGTAAAATTCGGTAATGTCATTTGATCATCCAAATAGACAGTCTTAAGTCACTATTAATGATAAAATTGTACTGATGTCCGATGACACAACCTTATTACGCAAATAGGCAAAAGAGTCAAAGACTAATACTCTTGATCAAGTATCTCTGATTATACAGATATATGCGATTCTGGATTATTTATGGTCAGGATAATAAAAATATAGGTTACCCTCTCCGGCTCACAAAGTCAATTAATTTAAGTATCAACAATGATACAAAGAGCGAGTAGCAGGGTTTAGTAATGGTACCAAAATCCCATCTCCGCCCCCACTCCCCAATTATACGTTCTGTCCGACACCTTTCCTTTACATAGCAAATAGAACTTCCGTTATTCTTTTTTAACTATAAATGCGAGTACAACTCATCCTACGGCTATGTCTATTCGAATGATATGTATTGGATTATCCCTTCCTGCTGCCCAATTCCACGACGGGATATTCCAGGCATATCTAACAACTTAAGCTTGCTTCGTAATTTAACAATAACTTCTGAGACAAGTAAAATTCTGGCACGATAGGATAACGAACTCTTGATTATAAATTCGAATTCCTTATGTTTTATAGGTACGCGCTTAATTTATGCGTAAAGTTATCATAAACCTTGTATACTACTACCCACAGAGGCAAGGCCCGGAACCTCCGATATAAGAGGCGGCAAACGTTCAATAATCACCTCATGATGAGAAAATATGCGTTCCTTGGCATACTCTGGAGGACACTATCTGCTTGTCCAATCAATGGTTTCTACCCACCATAGGGAACCACTTTCAAGATGAGGGTGGCATTCGAACGATTCTTGCACATGCTTTCCCACCAATCGCTAGAAACGTTAACCGAAAACTACATTTAGAAGTCTATACGTGTAAGCTTATTGAGACAGACTAAAGAATTGATCAGGTTTAAGGCGATTAATGCGCAATCCTGCTAGAATGCTAGCGCTAACATGGAATAACATAGGGAGTCCGTCATTGTTGCAAGTAAATCGTACTCCAAGTGCTTTTGACTAAGCTCTACTCAAGCATATAAGACGTCAAAACGACTCCATAAGTGAATGTGGATTGGGAGTCTAGTCATCTTCTCGTCAACCAACTCGTCTAGCTGCTGGCCAACTCTCTGCACCCTTCGTTCCTTAAACCAACGTAGTCCTAGATATTATATTTCATTTGCGCACTTACATCACAGAAGAAGCTTACGAATCAAACCTTCAGTATTGCTTGGTGGCTAACTAAAACTGAATTGTCGTAATGTGACAGTATCTTGGCAACACAAGACCGAATTCTCCAGTGGAATACACGATTCTTCGGTCTTGGGACTTTTCTTGTAATATTTAATATACTTATGGTCCATTAATCCCTACAATCTGTGAGCAATAAGCTTGTTGTAGAAGTGTTTTGGTATATAATGTGGTTGTATTTAGATCTGCAATTGTATTTTTGGCTGAAAAGACATATAGGAAATCTGTTGGCGTTTTAAGAAGTATATGAGACATCAATAAATTTGGATCTTCAACTCAGACAAATTTTCAGGGATTTAACGGTTTATCCCGGGACTTTTGGGGTTATTTGCAGCTATTGAATTGATACATGGTATATATAGACCTTAATAAAATGGGTTTCCCCCAGATCATGAGTAGAAAGATTTCCGATTAGGAGATGTTTTCTTCGCAATACTCTTTTTAAAATCTTTCTTTTTTCCGAAAGAAGTTATAATTTTGTCGGTCATATATGCAGGAGAGTCGTGAAAAGCTGAATAAAGTCAAGATATACAATACGCTCTATATGCACTGGATCTTTATACTCTGGCATTTGATTTAATTGTATATGGAGTGCTCGAGACGTTACAAAAGGCTATCCAAGGTTTTGAGAGTTTGCATTGGTTATGCTGTTAAATGTTTATATGACTGACAATAGTAAGTAGTTATGTTCATCTGAAAGGGAGGAAATTTAGAAAAACACCCGATATCATATGATACATGTTATCCTTTGCTTCATATCTCATATCACAGCCAGTACTTTATGAGAGTCATAAAACTTGGAATAATGCGTAATATGTGGTGTCGATCTTTTGTTGTATTCCCTCTGTCATTCATATTCATATCCATCCACCAAACTGAGTAACAGATCACATGTTCGTCGAGATGGAATGTGAATATCGGAGAGGATTCCCGTCGAAATGTTGTTTCCAGTTTTATAGTTGTTACTCACTTGCTTTGTCTCTCCAAGATCGTAGATTCTTATAAGGCGTTTACTAAATCATTCAATTTGTCTCGAGGTGAGATACAACTCTGGTAGAGTTATAATAATTTTACAGACTGAGTTATTTAAATTATCTGCCTCAGTAACTCAGCTTCACAAAACTATCTTCTGTTAAAAAACCTGACGTTTTCCTTGTGGTCAATATTGTGTCAGGGATACGGAATTTCTCTATTCATGTTTACTTCGACCCTAATGTTTTTCACAACAATCTAGGGGAGGTAATTCTATTCTCTATATACGAGGATTATACGACAGTTTAGAGCAGATCGAATGTGTTGTTCATCGGGACGGGATTTCGAGAGCAGTGTGAGAAAAATATATCCGTATTATTTCGGCAGGAGGGCGCCATTTCTGTAGTGCCGGGAATAATTCTTTGGGGCTTTGGGAGACTGGGAGAGTAGCTTGCCTTTTCTTAGCAATCCGTTGAGAAGTGGTGTTCTTCGGACTCATTCGAACTTTGCAATTGGAGACCTCGAGTACTGAGACTATGCGAGTGTACTAAATATGTTATTCTGTACAAGAGAGTACCAGGTCAGACATTTGAAGTGTCTACTTTTTACTGGGAAATTGAGACAGTGCTTAGATAGGCGCCTTTGAGCTTTTATGAGGATGATAAAATACTATAGACCAATCATTATTTGTTATTACCACAACTAGTATTACGATTAAGTAATCTCATGTTTGTACCTGTCTGCTGGACTAAATGAAATATAATTAGAAAGAAAATATCTACATCTACAATGTACAGCATGAAATATCTGATAATAATTTTTTAATTATTTGGCAATTGTTTTATTCATTTGCTGTACATTGTAGATGTAGATAATTTTTCTATTTATAATTAGTCCAGGCAGACAGGTACAAGACATGAGTTTAGCTTATATTTATAGCGGTCGAGTATAAGCTATTCAAGCGTGATTTTGAAATTCATACTCTTCCATATAGGAGATCCCGTGACTATGTGGCGTTTATCTCTTTCCCACATTGTATAGAATCATTGCGTTGTACACGGTTGTCTTTGGAGGCTTATTTTCTCGGGCTTGTTTTGTTTGTACACATTTTTTGACCGAGCAGCTTTCGTGGTTCGCATTAAATTGTCATTTCCATATAAGAAAGATTACAGTGTAAAAATTCAAAAGAATACATATGTTATGCTACTTTAAACGGAACAGCCGCGTTGAAGACGATCCATATTTGGTCCATGATCTGGCGGACAGGTGGTACCACAAATTGGAATCGAATTAGTTTTTTTCAAACGAACATGAAATTTATTGAATCATGAATCAAAGAAATAGTTATAGAGAAAATGATTCAGTGAAGTAAATATAAAGCTATTTGAAACGGTGGGATGTATCTCGTATATTTCAATAAAACCTTCCAACAAATCTTGTGTCATGGTCAAAGATCAGAGGTCACTATTGATCATTCCTAAATATTTTGTGAAACTTAGATAGAAGTATAAATAGACTCAGCAGCAGGGGCCTCTGTCATCGCTTTTTTTTTTTTCTAGTTGTTTTTCCAGTTTCAGTGTCAGCCAACAAAGTAGTTATATATTCAGGAAAATGTTAGCCTGAAGTGCAAAAATACCACAAGCAGTAATTCATTGTTAGGGATAGAGAGATAACTTAAAAGGACATACAACAATTCGGGTGGCTGGGGTTGGGTTTGAAAGATTCAAGAAATTAAAAATATATTCTCCAAGAAACAGGGAGATCCCAGACTTTTCGTATAGCATGTTACATGTATGTACGGAAAAGAAATTGAATTCAGGGGCATGACTTAATTCATATATATATCCGAAGGAAGTAATTATGGAACAATGGAAAGACAACTCCAAAAGTGTTTTGCAATCCTTTCAATACAACATCTTATGTGTGTATAGTATATGCATGGTCAATATAGTTTTGCTATAACGGGCTCAATTATTAGATGATGAAACAGCGGGCCGTACCAATTCATGGGGCACACGCGGGTCTGGCTCCTATCCTCAGATTAGTCTAAGACTAGCCTGGTATGGGGTCTCCAGTAGGGGTCGAATCAAGGTATAGTCGATATATGCGATACGTACCGGTATAAAAGCTCTCTGTGCGATATGCGATACAGTGGTGGATGTCGATAATTTCGATATAAGTCGGGTCTTGAAGTCTTGAATATTTAAACGGCCGGGAGATCGGCAAGTAAACTTTTAAAGAAAGGATGTCTTCCAACAAATCAAAAAAAATGAAATATATAGCAAAATATGCAACTTGCAAAGAAACCGTAGCATCTTCTGGTCGCGACAAACTAAAATACAGTGTGCCATTCTTCCCTCCGTCATCAACAAATTAAAAGACGTACAATAATAACGAAATTCCCGTACAACAGGAAAGTCTAAGTCGATGGAGCGATTACCGCGGGGGTCCGTTTGTTAAGAGTCCTGTCTATCTCAAACTTTACAAGTTTAGCTTTTGAAAAACCACGTTTAGGGGGTTCAGCCAGTAGAATCTGTATTAAGTGAAAGTGATGGAATTTTTTTTTTTTTTTTTTCTTTTTTTCAGCCTTCTTATTTTTTTTTTTTTATGGCGTGTGTTAATTGAAATAATCGAGGTGGATTTAATAAGGGCGCACACTTTCGGAATTTTAGAACATGTGTATCTTTTGGCGATTTTTAACAGATTATAGACAATACACACGTCTCGCTGGTTGACATACACGGGAAAAAACAGCATGCAAAACAATGCTTCCGGACGTCCGAGAAAGCAATGCACTATACAACAACATCCTGCTTTGATTCAGGCGCCTTGTGTTTTTTTGTTGTTTTAAACGGTTACGTACATGTGTATTTTTACATGTACGTTCAGAAAATATTTATAAACTTGGAAAGGAGATGCAGTTTGAAGCGAAACACACAAAAGTAAAATAATGAATGAAAATTTGAACAGCATATAAAAGATTTCGCACCCATCCATTAGTTATTTGTGATAAAGGTGTAAATTTTTCGTGTAATTGTAAAATACTGATCTTCCCGAATACCCGATTAATATATATATTTTTAAAAAAGTTTATAATGTTTGAGGAAGTCCCAGTACAAAGGATTTTTTTTCTCTTTTTTTTTTCTTAACCCGTATTTGAAAGTGAAAGTATTCACGAAGACTCTTTAAACACGTTTAGCTTTTGGAAAAAAAACTTAGGGTCAGTGCAGTAGATTTATCTCTATTTGAGGAGGAATAGGTGCTTATAAGTGGTTTTTATGTTTTTTTTTTGTTTTTTTTTAATTTTGTTTTATTTATCTATATATTTATTATTATCATTTCTTTTACAATTAACAAAATAGAAAATTGAATGATATCATCTAAATTGAGGAAGTTGCCAAGCAGTTCAAGGTGTAGTATTTGAAAGTGTTTTTATTTATGTTAAATGCATATAAATTCCTAAATGGACTTGTTAGTTTGAAAGCGTGTGTGTTGTGGGTGGGTGGCATAATAAGCCAAGTTTGAAAAGCATGAAAACTATCAATCTTAATATAATATATGGAAAAAGGTGTGTAATTCCTGATGTAAATACATACATGTCTTGGTCTTTGATTGTAAAAGTATCTTTTACAGAAGTCTTTTAAGCAATATATTATATAAACGATCGTTTTGCAAAGACCCTTAAAATAAACTTTTTAAATTCTGGACAAAACCGGGAGGTTTGCCGAATGATTTAAATAAATGCTAAAAAAGATGTACCTGATTATAAAAAAAAAAGGAAAGAAGTTTTTTAATCTATGTGGAACAAGAATATAGTTATATATGTCTCTGATGTGGAAGTTCAGCTAGTACACAGATCATCCCCTCTTGTTTTTCCTCTTACCCGTATTTTTGAAGTGTTAGTAACAAAAAAAATGGCAGTTCTGTACGCAAGCCGTGCAACATCTAATAATAGAGATACGCGTTAATTGATTTCCTAAAATCGCTAATCAATTTTCTTTATGGATTTTTTTTAAAAAAGATCATATTCTAGAGGTTAGTACTAGTCTAACTAATTTAGCTCAGCATTTTTAGTTGAAAGCTACTACTTGATTAATTGAGACTAAATTTATAGTGTGGAACTTGTCCGGAAGGGGCCTTGCTACTCCCCGTCGAGGCCTCTAGCGTGCGAAGTTGACGCGACCTCTATAATATAAGAATGATACCTCTTTATGACGGAGTCATTTTGAGAAAATATTTATTTGATTACATGTACCTGCATTTCACGAGAATCTTATCATTTTCTTCTATTGTTTATCTTTTCTTCTATCGGTTTTCTTATTATCAATAGTTTAAAGTGTTGATAAATCCCCCAAACTGAAGCTTCTTCATCAGAAACCTTTTTAAATTAAGATTTCTAATTTTTTTCGTATTTCATTCCCACAATTCCCATTTGTAACGGCACGCGCAGTTCCAAGATAAACGACCATAATATGTCAGCCCGCGGGCTGACAAATAATCTTTTGCGGGCTGCAGTCCTCTATTCATTATGAATTATTTGAACGACCAACAATAAAAACGTGCGCTATTTTTATCCGGCAACATGTAGCATTTGAAATGAGTTTCATTCCGCAGGAGACATTGTTACGGCAACAAGGCCTGTTTGAGTCCAAAAATGTAAACATTATTTTTGAAAGAAAAACCACGAATTTTTAAAATTATTATTAAATATTCATGTACGAGCCATCAGCTAATATTATTTTCTGTTTGTGTCGCTCTTCCGTGATGGACTCTAACAAGACGTTGCCTGTAATTTTGAAAATAATGTGAAAAAATTTTTGCTTTTTTGCTCTCAAGTTGATAAACACTTAAATGGTTGATTAGATCCAATAATGTATATCGAATATCGGGACTTTGGCCATTCGTATCAGAAAATTTTGCTAGCAAATACACAGCCCTAGTCTCCCCCGGGGCGAAGCCCCCGGAAGCTGAGATATTTTAGCATTCATGGGGTCGGAGGCCCACAGTGGGTCCAAAACGGGCCTTAGTAAGGGGGTCAGGGGGGCGAAGCCCCCGGAAGCTGAGAGGTTTTGGCATTTTTCATTTTGAAATGGGGGGTGAACTTGCACGCTAGTGGCAACAACTCCCCCCCTCTCCCCCCCCCGCTGGTTTACGGCCCTTGGAGCAACAGTTTCACAAAAGCATCATAACAGAGGGACGTACATGTAAGTAAGCAATTTGGCGAATTTGTCACGAAACCGATATGCCATGTATAATCCCTTACAGAAAAGGCGTGACTTGTCCAAGACTAAATCTTTTAACCGTGCCGTAACAAGATTCACTTCCAAGATAAAGGAAGCACCCACTTTTTCAATACGATTCATACAAAATTAAGTGCATATTATGAATTGTATAGATGCAAATGTTACTGCTAGTGCAAATTGTGCATATGGTTTCAAAAGGAGCCCATCATTTTACTTTATATCAGTTCGTGACACGACCGTTCTTATTATGTTCATTTGTTACATGTTTGGGGGTGGGTTATTATTCTTTTTTCAGTAGAAAATCATGAGGCGTTTTGTTCTTGTTGAATTTTCTGTCAATTTTTTTTTCACTTTTTATTAAATATCCCGAGAAATTCAACCAATCTATGGTAAGCGTCATATTTTCAGGGCCGTGCTCAAGTGAGTTCCAAGCTCAGACCGTGCTCAGTGAGAGGTGCAAATATGCTCAGGGCCGTACTCAGTGAGTTACCATGATGCTCAGGGCCGTAGCCAGTGAGTGTTCCATATGTTCAGGGAGGTCGTGCTCAGTGAGTTCATTATGCTCAGGACCGTGCTCAGTGGAGGCATATGCTCAGGCCGTGCTCAGTGAGTGCCATATGCTCAGCGGCCGTGCTCAGTGAGTTCCATATGCTCAGGGCCGTGCCTCAGTGAGTTCATATGCTCAGGGGCCGTGCTCAGTGAGTTCGCATATGCTCTCAGGGCCGTGCTAAATGAGTTTCCTTATCTCAGGGCCGTGCTCGTGAGATTCCATATGCTCAGGGCCGTGCTCAAGTGAGTTCCATATGTCAGGGCCGTGCTTCAGTGAGTTCCATATGCTCAGGGCCGTGCTCAGTGAGTTTCCATATGCTCAGGGCCGTAGCAGTTGAGTGTCATATGTCAGGGTTCGTGCTCCAGTGAGTGTCATAATGCTAGGGCCGTGCTCAGTGAGTGCCATATGCTCAGGGCCCATGCTCAGTGAGTGTCATCAATGCTCAGGGCCGTGCTCAGTGAGTGTCATATGCTCAGGGCCGTGCTCAGTGAGTGTCATATGCTCAGGCCGTGCTTAGTGAGTGCCAATATGCTCAGGGCTGTTTTGCCCCTCAGTGAGTAATATGGCTTCAGGGCCGTACTCAGTGAGTGCCATATGCTCAGGGCGTGCTCAATGAGTTCCATAATGCTCAGGAACCGTGCTCAAGTGAGTTCCATATGCTCAGGACGTGCTCAGTTGAGTTCCATATGCTCGGACCCGTGCTCAGTGAGTTCCATATGCTCAGGGGCCGTGCTCAGTGAGTTTCCATATGCTCGGACGTGCTCAGTGAGTGACATATGCTCAGGACCGTGCTCAGTGATGCCATATGCCAGGGCGTACATGGCAGTGAGGTGCCAATATGATCAGGTGGCCGTTGGGCCCCCCTTCAAAGGTTGAGTGACCTATGCTCAGGACCGTAGCAGCGAGTGCCTATGCCCAGGCCGTACATGGCAGTGAGTGCCTATGACAGGGTCGTAGCAGTGCATATCATTTGTTCAGGCCCCGTACCCAGT